>VYZV01012628.1:77018-111292 GCA_013401275.1 Pandion haliaetus | reverse complement strand
AAATGCTTTGGCCCAATATAACTTCTAACTAAGAAACCAATAGTGTATGAGCATTCAAACTGATGTGCCTCATGGAAATCATGACTTGCTGTTATAAATGTGCAAGATTGCTTGCTCTTTTTGGAAATGGGAGGGAGCTATCTGTAGACCTTATTGCAGTAAGACAGAGCATCTTCACAGGAAAATATTTCCAGGAATTACTGTTAAGAGTTTTGTTCCATTTTGCTCTTGCTAGTCCACACACCCTTCTCTCTGCACAGTTACTATGAGCTTTGTTAGGAAAAGGAGGAAAACTGCATATGCTTTTGTGCTTGTCTTGCAGGTTTGAATTTTCCAGCTCCTAGTAAACTAGCCGTGTGGATGATATTAATTGGAACTGTGAATCAAGTCAGATAGAAGTCATGTGAATTAGCCTCACTGGAGGGTCATGCTGCTAGTAAAAAAAGCTCTAGGCAGCCCATTTTTGCTAAAACAAACATTTCAATAACCTTTGGTAAGGAAACATAGGAGTTTTAGAGGTGTAAGATCATAAGATCAAAATGAATTCTTAGAAGAAACAAAACAGTGGTAAGTTTGAACACAGTGTGGTTACTGCCTCCCCTCCATGGTCAGACCAATGCTTCACCATTTCCCTGTTCAGTTTAAGATTGACTAGGATGATAAAATACCTAGGACAAGAGGCCAGATTCACTGGAGGACTTGTTCTTAATGACCTTTCAGGGTGCCTAAACCACATATCATTAAGGGTTTCATAAAACCCTCCTGAGCTACTTTAGGTGTCTACAACCCCTTGACACCTCAGTTTCCAGTGGTAACGTGCCCCAGGTTCTTACTTTTCTGCAGAAACAATTGATACTGAACCATCCAGTGTCTGCCTCATACCTATGCTCTGGCAAGACTTGCAAACGAGTATCTTACCTGTAGGACAGAAGTGCTGATGTCTTTATGTAGAATGATCTTTGGGGAGAATCACTCATTTGGGACAAGGAAATGTGAAGGTCTGCCAATAGAAGAGACACATTAACAGATACTTAAATTCCAAGGGAAGATTTAACATAAAAGCCCCATTTAACCTTTTAAGGAAATTATTAGGCAGGTTTACCAATAAGTGAGAAAACAATGGTGTTCATAACATACGAGAGAAAAAGAAGAGGCACTCTTACAGAATTCTATCATAGCTGACATAGTGTGGCTTTCAACTATATAACTAAGAGAAATGTATAAGGGGAATTGTGTTAAATGCTGTTTTTTCCACACCCTCCTGTTGCACTGCTGTTCAGGAACATGTGCTTGTATTATAATTTAGTAACGTGTCTGAACAGAAAATTAAAAACTCTCCATTCTAGTTAAGAGGGTTTTACAGAATTTCACAACAGAAACACTGGCGTGAAAGTGGGAAAATGCTGAAAAACAATCTGGTAAATAAGAGAGCAAAAAAAAGCATGAATACTTTTAAAAAGACTAGCTGAAAGTATTTTGCCCAGTCCAACAGTTTCCAAGTCAGTAATCTGTAGAAGCTGTGGGTTCATTTAGGAGTCAGGTCCTGTGCCTAGTGAAGTCAGCAGCCAGAGGTTCCCCACTGGCTTCAGCAGGGAAGGAAGGTAAACCTCTTTCAGGAGGCATACATGTTGAAAAATTCCAGCTTCAAGACAAATACATTTTGGCCCAGCTCTTCAGTCCTGTTATTTGCTGTGCTGCTCCAGTGACAAACTTCTCAGTGGATGGCTGTGATTAGAGACTCTCTTGTAATGGGGCCAGAGACGCCCATCTGCCAGTCTGACCGCCCTGCTGGGACATGGGCTTCTTGACTAATCCAAAAACCTTAGGCACAGTGGAAAGACTGTTGAGGCATATCCAGTCCCTGACTGTGACTCATGCTATTCATGTTACTCATCCATGTGGGCACTAATGAAGTGACTGCGAGGTTCTGGGAACACAGGGGACGGAGTCCAGGTCACAAGTGATGCTTGCCAATACTCCCATTTGACTGCAGAGGCCTACGCTGGGTCATATGAGTCATGAATTTGAATGTAGGTCTTTACTAATAGTGTTGGCCTTGGGCTTCAGCTTCCTTAAAAATAACATCCTGCTTTTTAAAGGTGGAATGGTGGGAAGAGGGGGGCTGTAACAGAGAAACTGATACCAGTGCTCAAACTTTGGGAGAAGGACTTTGATCTAGGGTTAAAAAGATGTGCACTCGGTCTCCAGAGGAGTCAATTATAGAGTTTCAAATGCTGTTTGAAATGTTATGTGTCATTCACAGTATTGCAGAGACTGGCAAAATGTCTAATCTAATCCTCAGACTGACCTTCAGGTTTTTTCAATAGAACGACTGCAGATCAGACTATGACTTCAGGCTATTTAAAATTATTATTTTAAAAAGTTAAAACTGCTTGCAAAACACTGTCTGAATTCAAGCAAGGGTGTAGAAAATAAATAACATTGTCTCATAAATTCATAGAATCACAGAATGGTTGAGACTGGAAGAAACCTCAGGAGGTCTCTAGTCCAAACCCCCTACTCAAGCAGGGCCAGCTACAGCAGGTTGCTCAGGGCCATGTTCATTCAGGCTTTAAGGGTTGCCAAGATGAAGATTCTACAACCTTTCTGGGAAACTTGTTATAGAGTTTGGCTACCCTCACAGGAAAAAAAAAAAAAGTTTTCACTTGTGTTTAAATGTAATTTCCTTTATTTCAGCATGTGACCATTGCCTCTCAGCCTGTCACTGGATACCACTGAGAAGAGTCTGGCTCCACCTTCTTTACTCCCTTCCATTGCATAACTTTTCTGGAAAGGTGGATGTTGGGAAAAGGGGTCATAGACTATAATGCTAAGAAAAATGTCATTTCCCTGGATAAGAGCTGGGCACTACCACAGCCGCTGAGGTCGTTTACCCACACCCAAGTAAAGTAAGTGCTGAACCCCCTCCTCTGAATGTCATTGTTATTGAGCCAAGAATAATTTTCAGTGATTCACATTAAGCTGGAGGGGCATGTCAAGTGGAGTCCCATTTCTTCTAAGTATTTTTATTAGTGATTGAACAATGAAATTCAATTAATATGTTTATAAAATCTACAGACAATATGAAAGGAGAAGTTGCTCCTACTTTGGTAACAGGATCAGTACTGGAAATGACATGAGTCTGAAAAATCAGACTTCATCTGAAATTAACAGCAGATTAAATTCAACAAAGATAAATGCAAATAGACAAATGTAATAGGAGTGACTTTACACAGAAAAGGATCTGGGGGTTATAGTGAATCACAAACTAGCTATGAGTAACAACACGATATTTTTACAAAAAAAAAAAGTCTTGGTCAAAGACACATTCATAGGAATATTGCATGCAACTCTTGGGAAATAATTCTTCTGGTCTACTTGGGAGCCAACGGGATCTCAGACCACTGTGTCCACTTTTAGACACCACATTTTAAAAAGAAGGTGACTTGGACAAAATCCAGAGGAGGGTGTAAAGAATGCTAAAGGGTTTAGAAAACACAATCCATAAAGAAAGGTAATTCCATTCCTTTAGGCTACAAAAGGGAAGATTAAAAGAGGACAGGATAAGCCTTCTAGTATATAAAAAAGTCATTATAAAAAGAATAATGATCAGCTGTTTTTTAAGACCAGCAAGGAAGGACAAGAAGAAATTATTGCAACTGAATATTGTCTGCTCTAAATTGCATTATTAGTACAATCTTTTAAGAAGGAATATTTTGGCTGTTGAAGTACTGGAGTAGCTCTCAGGAATACATCCGAATGACTTTTACTGGATGTGCTTCAGGACAGTTCATACCAACACCTGCTGGGGACAGTGCAGGGGAGGGACAGGGCAGCCTCCTGTTGTCCTTCCCCGATCTATGTCTCTGCAGTTTTAGGACCATGAGACTCAAAGCAAAGTAAATGCATCCTTTTTCATAGCACAGACAAATGTAAATTCTGGTTCCTATACACAGAACACATGGGTGTCCTTGGAGAGGGAAAAGTTCACCTTTTACCAGTCTCTAAATGGGATAAGCATCTATAAGCAGGAACAAAAAAAATATTTCCTAGTGTATAATTGCAGTTTATAAAATCTACTAATGCTGTGCTGAAGGCAGTCCTAGAGGGCTCCTGAGGTAGACTAGATTTCTGCCAGCACACCAAAAGCTTGGGATGATCCCCCTCCTCTGATGTAATCCTCTCTCTCTGCCTCTTCTTAAATAATTCTTGCTAGAGGTGTTTTCTCCCTGGGCACTCAAAAACCTTATTTTTGGAATATGAGAGAATGCCAAGCCCCAGATATTTTTTCTCAAGTGTCCTGAAAAAATATAACCTAAATTCTTCCTACACAGTCCCCAGATTATGAGCTAGTTGTCGTGGTTTAACCCCGGCCAACAGCTAAGCACCACGCAGCCGCTCACCCCCTCCCCCCCCCCACCCAGTGGGATGGGGGAGAAAGTCGGGAAAAGAAGTAAAACTCGTGGGTTGAGATAAGAACGGTTTAATAGAACAGAAAAAAAACCTAATAATGATAACACTAATGAGATGACAACAATAATAATAAAAGGATTGGAATATACAAGTGATGCACAACACAATTGCTCACCACCCGCCGACCGACCAACCCGGAAGTCCCCCAGCCGCAACGCGCCCGCCGCAGTTCCTGAAACATCATATGGTATGGAATACGCCGTTGGTCACTTTGGGTCAGCTGCCCTGACTGTGTTCCCTCCCAGCTTCTTGTGCCCCTGCAGCTTTCTTGCTGGCTGGGCATCAAAGGGTGAAAAGCCTTGACTTTAGACTGAACATTACTTAGCAACAACTGAAAACATCAGTGCGTTATCAACATTCCTCTCATACCTAGCTCAAAACTTAGCACTGTACCAGCTGCTAGGAAGACAATTAACTCTATCCCAGCTGAAACCAGGACACTAGTGTAAATCAGCATGTTGCCATTGGCTAGAGGAAGATGAATGGCATAAAAGTTCTGTAGGTAAGTTAAAGGTATCAAAGCAGTGGTGTGAATCTAGCAATATTTCTTGGAGAAGGAGAGAAACCCAACTCTAATTTACCAGTCTGCAATGTAAGGAAGAGGTTATTAATCTGTTGCATCCAGTCTTTATTAGTAAAACTTAATTATACAGCAAAGCTCATGTGAAGGCAGTGGCTACTGCTGCTGCTCTTCCACATAAAATGAAGTTTCAGTGCCAAACCAGCTACATACATGTAAACAGAAGCAAACCTACTGGTATTTGGCAGCCAGAAGATGTGAAATGAACTTTGACTAAACTGAAAAGGCACAGGTACCCCTGGTGTTCCTTAGTTAAAACATCGCCCTCTTTCCAATCAAATGGGCCGTGCTCAGTGGGCAGATCCTTCTCCTTAGTAGACCTCTCACTGATCTTTGTCAGTGTGAACTGGCCAGTCATTCTTGTGGCTGCTGTATGGTTCCCCACTAGAACTAAAATCATCTAGGAATATAATGTTTTCTTTATTTTTAAAAATATAATTCCAAATGGTCTAATAGATAATGCATACAGATCCCATAAAGTGTTTTTCTTGCTAAATCTTAAAACAGTGTTCTCCCCTCCTGTTAAATTCTGTAGATTTTGTCCATAAAAGAAGCCATGCTCAAATACCCTTCTCTACAGCAAGGTCATTTCAGGGCAATATACAGAAATTTATTTCTTTACCTGTACAGTCTAACTTTGTCAATATCTCTCTAAATAAACATAGAATCATAGAATGATTTGTTTTGGAAGGGACCTTAAAGATCATCTAGTTCCAGCCCCCCTGCCATGGGAGGTGACACCTTCCCCTCGACCAGGTTGCTCAAAGCCCCATCCAACCTGGCCTGCAACACTTCCAGGGATGGGGCATCCACAGCCTCTCTGGGCAACCTGTTCCAGTGTCTCACCACCCTCACAGTAAAGAAATCTCACAGTAATCTTTGTGGGACAGAGTCATTCCTGAGGAAAACCAGCAGAAGTCAGTATAAACAGATTTAAATTAATGCCTTTTCACCAGAGATTAATTTATCACCAACTTCACAACTGAAAAGTTTGATCCAATAGTAAGGCATCAGGGTGTGAAAATAAAAAGTTACGATAAGACAAAAGATACTGTCACTGCCTGATAAAACCTGTGTTAAAAATGGTAATGTTCCTTCAAACCCAATTCATTCCAATAATTACACCGTCATTAAAGCAACAGTCTAAAGGGAAAAATACCTTCATGGAAGAGTTCATGTGAACAGTTATTTAATCTGCTTTTTAGTATATCTAGATGAAGAGCTTCTTGCTGAATTTAGGACAATCTATTATCAGACCTTTGCAGTCAGTCTACTTAATTACTTCTCTGCCAGGACCATTTTTACTCCTAGATCTATATAGAAGGATTGTTTAGAGGGAGAAATTTTATTCTCGCAGCTGTAGGAGAGTCATTCTCATCATTCTGTGAGTGGTTTCACGCTGTATTTTCCTTGCATTATCCAGCACTACATAGACAACTATTAATTTCCAGGTAGCCTCTTCAGTACTGTGTCTAAGGGCTGCTGCCACAATCAGATTTAAGCATTCAAATTCTCTCTTATCACCAGTGTCAGTGCCTCAGTCCCAAACACAGATCATCAACACTCTTGCTCTGCTACTGCTTAGCCAGGTATGGTCTCATATTCCAGAAGAATATGTTCCTCTCACCTACCTTCCCCGCTGAGCACCCTCACAACCCGGTTATAGACAAATTTTTGCACTTTCATTCTCTCAGGAGCCCAATGAATATTCATTCCATTCAAAGTGGAACAGTTAGAACAGAAATAATAGGATTCCTCACCCTTGTGCCTTAAAATAGCTGACCTTTTGTGATCAGCATATTCACCTCCAGGTGGGAGATGTCAGGTCAGATTCCCCCAGGCAGCAAAATTTAACGCAAGCCTCCCACAGTCTTGCAGGGATAGGTAGGTTTTATGATATGAGCTTGTTCTTTCTGGTTAGCTTAGCTTGTGGCTACATGTAACAGTTGATCCCTTAAGTAATACTGGTCATATATGAAAAAATTAGTATGATTGCCTCTGGGATGCTCAGCTGGGCTTCCTTTCAGTGGAAACCAGGGTGCACAGAGCTGAGCCCCCAGCCTTGTCTGAGTAGGTTACAGATACATCTTCAGACCCAGAAATGTGAAAGTGGTCACTCTGCATGCTCTGGATGCTGGCATTAGGTAACCCAACATGCTGGATACTCTGGGAGATGCCTCTCTTTCCTCATGTTGTGTGGAAGGCAAAGCTTTACAAGCTTTTTAAACTGGAGAAACACTTAACTTTTTGGAAAGAGATCTGTCTTGCAGTGTTGCCACAACTGTTTTCATTTATAAATACCTACAAGTAGTTTAGCCTGGAATGTTTGTTTATTCCTCTTGCTTTCCTCAACTCTGCTTGTTTGCTTGCTTGTGTGTATGACACTATATATATATATATATATATATATAAGTACACATGTGGTGGGAGAAGGGGTTCAATTTTTGCACTGGTTTTATGCAAAACCTTTTGATGTCTTGCAGACTACTAATTCAGATTTGCAGATCCTATGCTATGACAGGGTACTGGAAAGCTATCTGTTCCACTACCAAAATCTCTGCAGATTTGCTCTGATTCACAAACGTTAGTGAACTTGACTTCACTGCATTCCTGTAGAAAAGGTTTGGGCTAATATCCCATTGTCAGAAACGTCTGCTGCTTTTAGATAGCCAGCTTGGAATTCATGTTTCAGAGCACTTAACCTTTTTATAAAGTTTTATGCAGTGGTAACCAGCTCCAGCTGGGGTTGTGAGTACTCACTATGCCTGCAAATTCATCCCCAGCTGTTTTATATTAGATACCCAGAAAATGAGGAATGCATAACTTGTGGCCACTTTTTGAAAACTGTGATTTGGGTGACCTTCTCAGCATCATGCAAGACTTGAGGAGAGATGCAGGGACACAATCCCAGCTATCCACAGCACCATTCAGATTTGGAATGGAAGAGGCAGGTGTTCAGGGGGCAATATTTTCCTCCGGTGCACAACCTTAATTTGACATAGGACAACAATGACCACATGCACTGAATGTGTCAGAATTCCTGTGGAATAAATAGTATTTGATCATTGAAATAAAGACTCTATTGTAACATCCTTTTATAAAATCAAAATACTCTTTAAAAGCAGTAGTAGTCCAGGAGCAGCCCATCTCGTTCCTTCTGAGTGCTGGGGTTTCCAGTCAGAGTGGGTGAAAGGAGTTGTGGTCACACAACCAAATGTCGGCTTATCAACTGATCTGGTAATCCAGTTCAGTTTATAGCAGTTCAGGAGATGTCAGAGATGAGCCTGGCCTGAGGCTAGTTTATGTAGGCTCAACCTTAGGAAGTGAAGCAATTATATAATGAATGAATGAATTTGAACTTTTTTTCTTTACTGGGAGGTGTTACAGGGTAACTTACAGGAGATTTTAATAGAAAAATAATGTCAAGATTCGCTCTAAAGCTTACGTCAGGTTCAACAAAAAGAGCAAGTAGATGTTGTTAGACAGTGGGGACAGCTAAGAACTGTGACTGTTATCACCTGCAGCGGCGGTCTCATGGTAACCTGAGGCTAAATTAATGGTACCAGGGTGGCTTGTCCCGGAGCAGGCTCTGTGTGTGCATACACATCCGTACATGTGCAGGGGAGTTGAAGGCAATGTCTGGAAAGTACCCATAAACATGACCCAGGGAAGCAAAGCATGAGAACTTCTGAGGCGCAGAGGCAGGAAAACTTCCACATTTGTTTATTCTGCGTCTAGCAAAACAAAATACCCTTTTTTTTCTTCTTTTTCTTCTGTTAAATAAAATTGCAAAGCACATTTCCCTTTTTTTCCCTTCTTTTTTTTTTTTCTTTTGTTAAGTAAGGTTGACTTATATTTGAATGCTGTATAGTTACTCTGACCAAAGAAGCAGCAATGGTAAAACAGACTTCAGGCCTGGGACAGTATCGTGAAGAATAACTCCTTGGAAAGACATCACACTGAAGCAGTAGGGGAAGCAGAGGTCATGTCAGATAAGCCTCTGAATTAAGGTTGTATGTTTTTTCTGTGATTCTGTTTCTGTTCATTTTTGTTTCTATTTATGCTCTTTATTCTCTCCTCTTTTAGGAAGTGCACAACAATATTCATCTAAATTTGTTATCAAATACACAAATCTGATTTGATTTGATTTCATTTTACAATCTTTACCTTCACAACTTTTAAAAGAGGGTATAAAGTATGTAAATTTAAATAAAATAGTGCAGTTGATAGAAGATTTAGAAGAGAATCAATTTATTGGAGCTGTTGAGATTATTAGATATGCCTAGACTTAATAAAACCTGATTTTAGCTCTTTGTGAGACAATACGGTTTAACTGGCAAGTTGACTAAGTCAAACCTTGACCAAGGAAAATTAATGCTGGAAAAAAACACTCTTACAGACACTACTCAATTAATAGGGGAATCCTGCAGTGATTTTATATATCACAGGCTGGTCCTCAGTCTACCAGAACGGAAGTGGCAGAAAATAGTTTCAGTGGATGTACTGGAAACATCTTTTGAGACTTGGTTCTGCTGGTTGTTCTGCTTCAATGACATCCCTTGAAAACAGTGATCCCTGCAACACAAACTGAAGTCCAGAGAAGCCTCATGTCCTTGTTTCTAGTGCAACTAACCGAGCAATACAGAGTAAGAAGATGCTGCTTGTCCAGCAGCTAAATGAAAATGCAGAGATATTGTTCCAAAAGTGATGACTTCTGATGACTATGCTAGATTATGCAGAGAGATGTCATGGCACAATGCTGTCTGCATAAAAACAGTAACTCATTTGCCACTTCTATGTCTTTTTATAGAAAGGAAGTGCACAGCAAACGTGATTAGGAATAGTATTTCTTATAATTTGTGGCCCACAAAAATGCTGTAGTAATTTATTGTGGATGTTTGTGTAGCATTCATAAATAATTTTGTATTGCTTCTCTTGACATAGATAAATGGGATACCTCATATTTGAGGACTATCTAGTTGGCACCCTTCACAATATGACTTTAAAGAAAGGCGGTTAGGCTTCTGCTGTAGCAATATCAGCTACCAATGGGGCCCAGAAAAGAATGGGGCCCAAATCTCTTTAGAAGAGGCAGTTTGTTCTTCATACCTGATTCAACTCACCTCAGCCAAATAAAACAAGAAATGTAGTTAAACATATAATAATAAAACAATAGCAAAAATCAGACATACAACAGTACTTGGTGTTATTATAGACTGGCTAAAACACAGCCAGTACACTGCACTACAATCGGTACGTTTCTTGAGAATTCCTACTCAAAGCTTGATCTTTAATGCTATTAAGTAGAAGGCTTAAGAAATCAGGAAGACAGAATTACAGTTGGGAAATCTGGAAAAAAAAAAGAGCAAATATGTCATTTACACAAACAGTGAAAACGTCACTAGTGCAAGTATTTATAAAGATAGGACTGTAAAACATGAGAAAGGGATGTGGTGTTCACCATCAGATCATGCGCATTGCCTTGTTTTGCCATGGGACACTACATACAGTCTAAAAAGAGACGGGGTATCACTTTCATTAGCAAAATGTATCCCTTAGATCCCGTACATAGCACAGAGAACATCCTTGCACTGACAACACTAGTAAGAGGTACATAAGATGACTTGTGATCCTTCTTCAAGAGTAGCTTTTATTTACCCACACAGAAGAGATGACTTGCCTGTATTTTTTCCAGTGTTGATTTCTGTTGGTGAAGAAGCAGCAGACAATGAATCTACTACAAAAGCTAAAATGAGCAGGAGAAGGTCTAGGACTCTTTTCTTTTTGTTTGCTCCATATAGAAACAGACTTGCATGGAGTTCCATAGAAGATGGGGGATGAGTATTTGATTAAAAGAAGGATGTCTAATGCTAAGTTAGCACAATTATTAATTGGGTAGAACATACATGTTATTTCTACTTTGCTTTTATGTAGTAAATAAATTATTTTCTTAAATTATTTTCCATAGATAATCCCCAGCAGACATTGGTGAATTGATTTGAGGAAAAACAGAGCAGGACTGAGCTTTCATCTTCCTTCTGGGAGTTCCCAAGCAGTACTCATGAGAGATATGGACAAACTGGCAGGGCAAGAGATACTGGGAAACCTAAGCATAAAAGGATATGGCAGGAGAGAGAGAATTTTTAAGTGCAATGCAAAATTATGCAGAAATCATGTGGGTTAAATTCTCTCAAAGATGAAAAATACTCATCCCTTTGAAATGCAAATGATGTAAAGATGTCTTGTATCTAAAAAGGTAAGAATGTTCACTTACTAATGACATGTAATATCAAACATATTTTAATTTAGGCTATCTGGAGTGCGCTAGTCAGGAAATTGATCTAGGCAGCAGCAAAAGTCATTAGATATTTACAGAGGTTTCAAAAATAGGCTATACATTTTTTACCAGAAGTCTGTATCTGAGAAGGTGGTAGCTAGAATTAACTTCAATTTCCTTGGTGACAGTAATGGCTGAATGAAAGTTTTCCTGTAGTGTGGTGAAGCTGGTGCTATGGAGTCATACCTCCAAGAAGTTATTCCTTTTAACCTAATGCTCAAGAGACCTTAGATTTTAAACAAAGCAAAGTTCCAGTATGAGGCACTGCAATTTCTTACGCTGAAATGTTAAGAAGTGAGGGGTTTGGGGGTTTTTTGCATGTAAAATTATTGATTTGCACATGAAAAGGTGAGGGGCAACTGAGGCAACAATCTAATTAAAAGATCATTTATAAAAAGTGAAAGTTTAAAAATTCAGTGGCTGACTTGTTTTGGCACATTCTCCCATGAATCACAAGCTTAATTCTCTCTGGCTAGAAAATTAATAAATCCCTCAAGTTCCTGTTGGGATACATTCAGCAGGGTATTTAAATAGCTAGTCTACAGAATTGTTTGCAATTGTCAAAACGTTCAAGTGAGCTATAAATAGCCAGAAATAAAGTAAACCAGCTTGCTTCCTCCACGAAGTTGTATGATTGTTCCCTGTGGTACTTCATGCATATCAGGGGCTTCTTTTGTTATAGTAGGGTGTCCGCTCCTCAGCAGTCAAAAATGACTGGGAATAATTGAGTTTGAAGACTACACTGTGCAAATGTGTCCCAATGTCATGGCTGCACTGCTTTCACAGAGCTGGCCTGCCACGTCCACCCTCTGCTGTCACCTGCAGCGTAAATGTCCTCAACTTTGGCAGAACTCAGGTTGGCAAACAGATATGTGTATGTCAGTTTTTTCCATGGTCTTTCTTCTCAAAGATGTCATTCATGTATGCCAAAATTGCTCCAAGTTGACAAAATTTCAGTGACTTAAAAAAACGGTCAGCAGTTGTAAGAGGTCAATGTTAAGACTGTGACTGTGTGGATCTTGTCCTCTGTAATAGATCTGACCACTTAAAACTATCTTCTGAATTTGTTGGGATAAGAAGATTCATAGCAGATTTTGGTAATAACACAAAGGTATCTGCTGCTGCATCCCTTTCGCACTGGCTGGAGGGAGGGCTGGGGGAACAGGACACTTTCTCAGGAGCAGCAACGTGCTGCCCAGCTCTATTCCTCTCTGTCTGCCTGGCCTCCACTAGCCACAGATCCTCCAGCTCAGCAATTTTAAAGTCTGATCCAAAGTCTGCTGAGGTCAGAGGTAGTCTTTTCATTTTGAGAGGCTGAATGAGATCTTTTAGCATACCAGTAATACTTCTGTGCACTTAAAATTATCAGGTCTTTTGCTAAATTGAGACCACACAGACGTTTCAGAAGCAGGTCATCAGCTTTTGAATCTATAACTAAGACAAGTTCATGTTAGTAACACTATGATAAATTTATTTCCTTTTATTGGTTTTGGGGGCTCCTAATATTTACATACTATGCAGCAAGTCAAAGTCATTCAGTACAAGTGTGTCAGATTTTAATATTGAGAGGATTCAGACTGCATCCCTCAGTGAAACTGAGTCATGGACAGAAACGTTCCCTACAGATCTTGCAATATCATTCACTATTTAACTCAATTCCATATTTCGTTTTGTAACAAAAAGGTCTTTAAAAGCTTTAAGTAAAGGTAATCTCTGTTTGTGTATGGAAAGGTGTGGAAAAGCATTTGGCAGGCAGTGACTAATGCCAAGAGAAGCTGGTTTTGTTACTGTGTTTAAAGAGGATTATACAGTACAATTATTTGATTTTAGCAATCAGAAAATTTTAAAAGAAGCCGTCGGGTCATGGCAGCTCTGTGTCTCTCTGGACTTACGATATTCGACAGTAAGACAGGCGTTGCTATGGTAATTAAGCATTTTTCAAGGTTTCGGCATTTTTTCAGATTTCTTCAGTTATTAATAATTTTCCTAAAACAGTTTGGAAAAATACTGGTACATTAAAATATCACTTGTTCCTCATAAATGAGCTATTTAGAATCTAATCCTTGTCTTTTAAAAGTCTGTGGCAAATCTCCCGCTGACTTTTATGGAAATATGAGTCGGTCTGAAATATTTGGCAATTTCTGTATTATTTCCTCCAAGTATATTTTTTTTAATCAGAAATATTGAAAATGCCGTGGTTTCTGACACACTAATTCCACTAGAGCTTTTGCAGGCGCATTGTTTCTGGCAGCACAGTTCAGCTAACTTGAGAAACCCCAAGGCTCATCTCATATCTCCTGCTGGTGCAGAATTGTCCTTTGTAGTACCACAGCAGCTGGGCATGGCCGTTCTCAGCTGTGAAACCACAAGTTCTTGTAGTGATCATAAGAAGGGAAAAAGAAGAGATTATAAGCAAAAAAAATGCTGTAGTCTGACAGCTTTCACCAGCAGCATTCTCCCCGGGCCACCTCTGTCCCAGGGTGCTATCCTCCAGTACCTCACTGGCAGGATGTGATAGAGCAGCCCGTCTACAAGGGGATCCTGGAGGCAGCTCCCAGACTGGAGCTGAAGGCTGTGTCACCCATCGCTGCAGCACCCAAAGCGAAGAATCTCTGCTCCTGGGGGAGCCCAGCCACCCCAGAGCCTGGCTAGGCACTGCCAGGCACCTCAGAACAAGAATCACAGTAGCCAGGCACTGGGTGAGGGGGTGCCTGCCTGCACTTAGGTCAGGCTGTCCGTTTGGATGTCCACCTTTTCAGATACACCGAGTGGCTCAATCCTTTGAAAAGACAAACCGATCTGTCTTCCATCTCTTTGATAACAGCTGAGTGGTTGAAAGCAGGCTGGGAGGTGGAAAATGTGGAGCTGCGTCTTCAGCCTCCTCTTTACTTGGCAACTGCCCTAATAGCTAAGGTATTGTATAAGCAGTGATCAGTTACTGCTGTCAATGCCATTAACAGCAGTTACTGCTGCCACTTCATTAAATTCAGCATGTGTGCAATATGTGCAGATCAGGCCTCCAGATGGGTGTCGTAAGAGGCATGCCTATTTTGTGACTCCCAAAGAATCTTAGATGGGAGATGGGCTCATATCAGATGTTCAGGTCAAACAAGAAAGTAATATCTCCGGCCATTTGTGACAGCACAGCGTTTGGCACCCAAATAAGTTTTCTGGATAAGGCTTAGGTACAGACACTCAGGCATCAGGGCAGGGGGGGAAGGTTTTTTTCTTTTTGAATCACTGTCTTAGACCTTCACATCTTCTGCCTGAACAGTGCTTTAGATTCCTAAATGGTTTTTTTGAACTTGTCCTTAAGAAATGGTAGGTTAGATAATCATCTCAGTTTTGCCAGATACGTAGTGTCCATGGCTTGTGTAAAGTATTGGAATCTTTGTGAAAGTTCTGCAATAAGGTGAGACAAATATAGACAAAGTTTTCAATCTTATTTTTACTAATTGAAAATTCCACTTCTTAATAAAGAGATCAAAGAAAGAAAACATGGTTTGGTGCAAGGTCATTCCTCAAGTCGAAAGAACCCCCTTCTCTTGTTCTGTGATAGAGTCACAAGATCTGGAGCACATCATCCTTGGGGCTTCAGCCCAACATGATCTTTCCAGGCTGTCTTATATAAACAAGGACAAAAATGATTCCTTGACTTAATATTCATTCTAGTCCTGCATTTTCAGCTCCTTGATTTTTAACACAAGGTTCCTGCAGTATTTCCCTCCTTTTCACTGAGATAACCTGTACAAATAAGGTGGGTAAGTACCAGTGTAGGACTTCTCAGCTTCTCCCAGACTAGCAGCTTACTTTGCTGTAGTGTGCCTTACAGTGTATCTCCCTGTTATCTTGCTCAAGAGTTAAGGATCTACATCTTTAATTGCCTACAACTTAATTATAGCCTTCAAGTTTCAGTCTCCCAAATGATCACTCTTGGTTCAGCTTATAACAGGAAAAGCATAAACAAGCATTTTTCACTGAAGTGCTGCAGGCAAAGCTGGCTTCAGAGCTCAGACAAGGACCTGGCCTCAATATATCACTGGGTTTGTCCTCAGCATTTTGGATTGTCCCCTCAACCGATTAATGAAAAGCATGGTAACCCAAAGTTCCTATGGTTAATTTGGTAAGTCAGCAGAAGACAATCACAGAGATAAGAGCATTTCAGCGTCCCATTCATGAGTACATGTCAGTGATGCAGACTGGCTGGCTCAGAGTTCAGGAAGTTCTTGTAGTTTTCTTTTTTGGTCTCAGTGGTTTCCTTCCTTTTCTTGGAAAGTGTGGCTGTTGAAAGTGTAGTCTGTAATGGTCTTATTAGAGCTGTTGTTCACAGGCACCGGTACTTTAGGTAGGCTGAAACCATTACAAGAAATGTAGTGCAGTTTGCCAATAATGCCAGGTCAACAGTCCTTGCTATCTTGGTCATCTTCTGCTGCATTTTCAGGGAAGTCATTGATGTCTGGTTAGATAGACATGCTCCACAAGACATGCTTAAAACAAACCAAATAATCAGAAAAAAACTCATAAGGTTAGTATGCATTCTTGTGGGTTATCTTATACTGAAAATATTTCATGTGGTTGATAAGCATTCACAGAAGTTCACTTGGGGGTCTTCCGAGCTAGCCACACTTGAAAAGTGGCCAGACACTAGTGATAACATTGACCAATTCAGTTAAAACAAGTCAGTTCCTGCCAAGGGCATTCACTGAAGGTCTTCATTGCAAGCAGTTAAGGTTTGCAAGCATGGAGCAATGGATCTAGTATGTGAAGGTGAACAAAAGATCCAGGACAAGAGGTCTGGTTACTTGCCAGCTCAGACTTGATGGTAGCCTCTGGAGATTTTTACAAAAGTAAATTGTAATTCTGAAGATAGCTTCCTGAATTGTACAAAGGATGTGATAAGATGGTTTCTGAATGAGAAGGATTTGCCAAAACCCTGAACTGGCAGTAAAATTTTTTCAGCATTTCAGTGTCTTGACCAGTTATGGCTGGGAATTTTGACAAATCCGCATCCTTCAGGAATCATGCAAAGGGTATGCACTCAAATTCAGATTTCTTGCGTCCTTAAAGGACTCAGCTAGCTAGATGTATACCTCTGTGGGAAGGCTTTGCCACAGTGACCATGGATTAGCACCACTTGTCAGGTTGTAACAAAGTCTTTTTTGATAGTATGCCTGAAAGCAGAGAGAGCTCAGTGAGCAGAAGGAACCCACTGACCCTCGAGCATGTAGGCTCAGTTTTCCCTTCCCAATGAACATCTTGGGAATTCTTGGACTTGTTTGAACCCTGCAGCTTGAGATTTGACCTTGGTCAGCTTCTGATCAAGGGCTAATTTTTCATTGACACAATAGTTCAGCAACTTTCACTCAAGGTTTTTGGCCTCTACAAATACTATCCCATTTTGTATTGCAACTGTTCACTCACTGATCTTGTGGTGTTCAGGGACACCGTCTCAGATAAATAATTTCTGATCAACGGGCAAAGCTCGAAATGAGCCAAAACAGGCTCGTAGGCATTTCCTGAGGATGAATGACAACAACCCTAACATCACTGTTAAACGGAACTAAAAGTCCAATGACTCACTTAAGCATCAGCTGCAAGTAAATGTACTGGAAGAGGTGTGTCATAGAGGTCAGACTAAACCCCACACAGCATATGTGTTCACAGGAACCTTATTTTTGAGCAAACTGTTACATGTGAGATTCATCACATGGATAGCTATACATGTTGCCACATTAGATGCATGGAGCAGATTGCTGAGGACAAACTGGTCATTTTTAGGAGATTCATTGTGGTCTTGTGACAATGGCTATTATTTAATGTTGGCATCTCATAATAACATGATCATTGTTGTCGTCAGATCTAGCAGGATTCTGTCGAATCTTTTGCTGCTCTGGGTGCCACTAACTTTCCAACCTGCTGTAACTGTTCGTAGGTGTCAGACTTACAATTTAGGGGGAATATTTAAGGGGGAGATAAAATATGTATTAAACTTCCTAACAAAGTATGTGATCTCTTTGCTTGTTCAGATATTTTGTTAAGGACTCTATAATATTTTGGGCTTCTGGGCCAATGGCAGAGAGCCAATCAATTCCTTTCCTGCCTTATTTTTTCAGTTCTGATGCTCACTCAAAAACCTCACATTTGATTTTCCACTTGCTTCAGTTAGAAGCAGCATTTAAAAAAGGGCTCTGGGCTTGTTATCTTATAAGCAGGAACAATGGAGCCTGAGGCTTTTTACTCAGCTCTTTCATGGAAAATGTAAAACAAACTTACTGTTATCAGAGCTTCCACTATTGCCCCATGCTAACAGCACGTAATGGGTTTATTGTATTAAATAAAGGTGCCTTCTATAGAGCTGCTCGATGTGGTGTGTCTTTATTCAGTGGCTGCTCCTTAGAAGAGGGAAGGATAGTTGCAAACAGGGAATGGGAGGGTCTGTAATTTATTTTTCTATTTAAAAAGAAAACAAGATGTTTCCATATAACCATAATAGAGAAGGAAGACTCCACTTAATAAATTAACTAACTATTTACATTTCATTCATATAAGATATGCTGAACATGATGGTGGTGTTGCACAATGTTTAGCTTGTATAGTCTGAACTTTGTGTAGACCTTGTGCAGGGCTATGGCATTTCCTTTCTTATGATTTTTAATAGCTTCCAGTTCATGCAAGCTGGAGCGTTTAAAAACTCCTGCACCTCATATTATTATTCTTTATTTCATTCCAGGGTCAGTCACCCTCCGCAGGGCCCTTCAGCAATATCCAAAGGACAAGTTGCTTAATGCGTTGCATCAGTATATGGGCGTATCTTTAGTAGCGTGCTGTCGTGGATGCTCAAGGATGCTCAGGGATTCCTCTTCCCTGGCACTCCTGCTAACTCAAGTGCAGCTGGATGCTACTCAGGATGACAACTAGGAAAGGCTCTGGGGGCAGCTGCCCCGCTGCCGCAGGACTGACCAAGAGGGAGCAAACAGAAGTCCCTGCCTGCGGCAGCTCAGACCTTGAGCCCCAGGAAAACGCAGCAGCAACAGGCAGACATCGGGCTGCCAGGTCTCCCAGACACTTTCCTAACCAGAAATACTCAGGCCAATGAATATTATTAATAAGAATTAATAATATTGTTTCGATTATAGAACCTGCTTTTTTTCTCAGCAGAATGCCTGGCATGTGCTAGAGCAACAGCCCCTCAGTGCTCATGGATTTAGGCTGTTTAAAACTCAGTCTTTCTGAGTAATTATTATAGTCAATGCATCAGGTATCCTTTTTGCTGTTGCTAATGTTCCTTGGTAGCTGCATTATTTTGTGAAAAATCAGCTGCATAATGTATTGCCTCTGCAGTGTAGGAACACCAGACTATAGGAAAAAATAAGGAGAATAGTTTCAGCTTAGCCAAAACCTCAGGTTTAAATCATGTCACAATGTGTAATGACAGGTAAAATGTTGCTGTATCAGAATTATTGATCTTCATGTCTGGTGGTGTTTTATATCCACTACTTGTCTTCTGGAAGGAATAATTACAAGAAAAGGTAGACTCACACTTAATCTTGTTCCCAACCCAAGTTTGAGACCTGAATTGAAAATTACAGACAGGCATGACTGTTTTCCTCTCTAAAAATCTTTAAATATTTTTGTTCATTTTTAACAACAGAAATACTCTTAATTTCATCTCACAAATCGAGAACTGTGATCTTGAGTTGTATCTACACTTGAACTGACGAGTTCTTATAATTTTTGAAAGGCTAAGGCCTAAAGGCATGATTTATTTCTAATGGTGACACTATGACCATATGTCGCTTCAATACTCATGAAGAATTAGTAAATGATGGACCAAAGAAAACGTACAACAATTCTGTATTATGAGAGAAAGAGCTCGCTGGGCTTGTGACTGGCAAGGAAGAGTCAGAAAACCCCAGCTGTTTCAGGCAACTGGACTGTGTGTGAGTAGGTCTAAGAAGTAAAAATACGTTGTACTATTGATGTTGGCTCAACTGTCAGCTAAATTAGAGAAAGAGATAGATAGAAGATGGCTAAAATAAAATAGGTCAAGTGAAATTCATGTGGAGGAAGATAGTCTAGTCTGCAGAATGGGAGCAGAAGTAAGGCAAATAGGTATCAGGGTTAGGTGGGAAGGTCTTATGATGGGAGAGAAGTACAAATGAATCAAGGCTGAAGACCGAAGCTTGCTTAATCACTGATGTATCAGCACATCAGTAGGAGAGAGGATCAGAAAGTGACAGAGGAGAACAGATGAGAAATCATCAAAAATGTCTGAGAAATTATGGAGAGGTGAAGTGATAAGACAGAGAGGGAGGAAGAGGAAATCTGAAGTTGAATTAGAGAAGGGAGTAAGACAACAATGGCCTGTGCAAGCCAAGTTTGTGAACAAGACCATTGAACTGGGGCTACCTTTTTTCAGGGTAGCTTCTCTTAATTATATAGAGTTGCTTTGTGAAGAGTTTTCTCTTTTATGGAACGGAACATCTAGTGCTTAGCTTGTCACACTCTCTTTTTTTTCCTTCTATAATTTCCAGAGGTATTGTGTTTGTCCTCTAGAAATCATCCTTCTTCTGTAAGATATTATGCAGCACACTTTCCTTAGTGCCTGATAAAAAGATGAAACAAGCTCTTTCAGACTAAGGTATTTTTAGTGCCTCACCAGTCACTGCTGTAATAGGCTTTTATGGCTCAGCATGAATTCCCTGCAGGTAGATACTGAAAGCCTAATCCAAAATTGTATAAAGACAACTAAAAGAACTAACACAAGATTTTCAAGCAGATCTACAATTCCTTTGTCCTGCAGGAATGCAATCAGAGGTCTAAGCTAAAAATATGTTTGTTGAGTATGCTTATCTTAGCCCTTTGAGAGGAAAAGAAAGAAATAAAAGTATAAAAATAGATATAAAAGAGATAAAACAAGAAATAAGGGGGATTGGAGCTCATGTTGCCTCGTGTAAAGTATAGCAGAAGCATGTCAGGTGCTGCTAAATGTATCCTCATTGCTAGATAGTTTATAAATGACCATTTCTTTTCAGGCAACAAACCTAACAATTCTGAAGTTTCAGTCTTAATTTTTGTCTTGGTCCACATTTGGGCAGTTAATAGCATCAGGAAAAAAAGCACCTTAAATCTTGAAATGTCCAGGTGCAGCTAATCTAGTTTAAACAGGAACTAGATGACTAGCCACATAGTCATCTCCTTTTTATTCAGCAAACACCTTTTTTATTGAAACTTTCGGAGGCTGCTACCAGCTGTGTGATAACTCTTCCAGAACATATGAGGTTGCTAATGGACAAAACCGGTCAACCCAGCTTTTTAACTCATCAAATCATGGCACTTCCACTAGCAAGAGAGCACAGGCCATTGTGGATCCCTGCTACAGACTTGTTACATGCCCCACTGCCTGTGTTTACCTTCAGTGCTAGAGTCTTGGCCACCGAACAGTTGGTAGGGTCTGGCACGGCCGTGCTCCCTGCAGCTAATCAAAGCTCATTTTTCCCTTAAATGTACACATGCTAAGCCTATCACTGAGCCTCAGTGTATATGTTACAGAGGGTGATCAGGAGCTTCCTTATGAAACAAATTTCCATTAAGAAATGCCGGTTTGTTGGAAAAGAGTTTCTCAAGCCAACTGTTCTGCCAGTTCAACCTTCCCTTTGACTGTCTTCAAAGCCTCCTCTATCTGCTTGGTTCTGGCGAACTGGAGGTGGGCTGGGGTTTTCACATTCCCCAGCTGGTGGTCGCAGGGGATAGCTGGTATCTGAGCAGTTCGTAACTCAAGATGCCACCGGAGCCAGGGCTCCTGGGCTCTCGGCTGGCTGCCTCTGCAGCTCTCATCTCAAATGGTGGCTTTCCTGATGGCAGCAGCCTCTTGGTCACCAGGAGAGTAGATTGCTAGTTAGCTGGGTATCTGCTGCCCAGGGTCTCCATGTCAGCCCAGGGAAGGAGAGACCAGCAGTGCCTCAGTTGGTTTTTCTTCCTGGTAGTCAGCAGACTTCAGGGTTTCTCCCTCATGCTCTCTAGCCATCTCTTTCTGCAGAGCAGGCTTTCAGCTCTGTGGGAGCCCGCCTGTGTAGCAGGCAGCCAGAGGCGCTGGGCAGCCCAGGAAACAAGCTGAAAAAATGTCTACATCTTTCCAAAGTGGAATTTTTTCAGGCTTTTCCCTCCCACAAAAAATGTTCTGGTTGTTAGCCTTTGTGTCCCAGCTCAGCACAGCTTTGTTTTTCTTTTAAAAATAAAGCAAGTTGAAATAAAAGACAGTCATCTGGCTATCCCTGGTTATTTTATTCCCCTTTTTGAGCCGTACCTTGGTACACACCAAGATACCCTGACCTGGGAGCCAGAAGCATTAGGCTCCCTTGGAAACTAAGGCTGAGATTTTCATCTCTGGATGGAAAACAAACCACAGAGAATTAAAATGACCTCTGTGGATCACAGTGGAAGCTTGGACTAGTGGTTCCATGGCTCTACATGAAAGGAGAAGGTTAAGCCAGGCAGTATTTGAGGGATGGTGTAAAGCTGTTTTGGTCACACTCTTCTTTAGCTGATCTAATGATGTTTGGAACAGATAATTACTTCAGCTATTGTCATGACTATAGGTACTGAAATCCATTCTCATAACCTCAGAGAGGGAGGGAGAGAATCAGAAAACAGTGAGCCATTAGAATAGCAGACCTGTAATTGATTATTGTTTATATGCAGGCAGAAACCATGTTAGTGGAGCTCACTGATAATATTGAGCAATTCAGGAGGCACCTAACAAGCTTCAGACCCATGTAAAACTAATGCTCACACCATAGAGTTTTGGGGTTTGGATTGTTTTTTGTTTGTTTCTTTGTTCTTGGATACATTATTTAATTTGGGGGGTTTATTACATGATGTATATCATAAGGAGATGCGTAGGTCTTAAATGTTTGAGATTGCTCTTTTTAGATTTGTCATGACACAAAGAATTACTTATATGTAGCTGTGTATTAACAAGATTAACTAGAAAATATTACATGCCACACTACTGGTTTTTTCTGAGGTTGTCAAGTATCTTCCACCCATTTTCTAGATGGTTCATAAAATGAACAACCTCTCCCTCAGTTCAGTAGAAGATCACGCTGAGGACGTCTTCTAAGGGACTAGGAAGCTTTTCTATTGAGGTGTCATTGCTTATAAAATATACCATAATTGTATTTTGGTGACTGATTAGCAACTTCATAGTATCTGAAATGACATTAAACAAAAGTTATCAAATGAAAATAACTATGTTTTAAGAAGCATTGATTTCTGCTGTTCATTGCTTTCATGCTCATGCATTTGAAAAACTTAGCAACTTCCAGTGAGTCACCCAGATTTTAGTATAAAATAGGCAAGGTTCAACTGTGCTTGAAGAATTAATTACTTTTGTACTTGAATAAACTTGAAAGAAGAGAACAAAATACCAGTCTGCATATAATTCTTTTAGTATTAATTCATACTTTGCAGTTGTCTAAAAGCTTTGATTTTTTACAGTCAAGTCTTTCTACTCGACCTTGAAGTGAAAAGTGTAATCTTGTGTTTCTTGTAGAACGTAGCAGGGTAGAAATGAATGCCACTAATTCATCTCAAGATTGGGTAGGAGGAGAAGTGGGCTTACTCCTCAGCCATCTAATTTATATAAATAATAATGCTACCTCCCTTTTCTTATGGTGTTTTTTTTTCTCTCTCGATCTGAAATATTTAGCAAGAAGCTGATCAAGTCCAGAAGAGTTACAAAGAGAAAAATTGGTGTCCTGTGCCTCCCCCTACCCATGCTCTGAAGCAGGCCTGGCCATACACTGAGCTCTCCTTCACTGCCCCTCAGCGGGTACCCATTGCCCCCCCCAATCCCCTCAGCTCCTCCCGTGAGCTCCTGGCAGCAGTGCATCACCTCCTTATCCCCCTGCACCTCACATCGCCTCCTTATCCCCTGCTTACATTCATGATGTGAATGGCTCATGAAACATCTGTGCCAAAGCAGTGCGTGTACAGATAAGGGACAAACCAGCTGCCCTCCCCAAGCCCATAAATCCACAACTCTGATAGAATCAGACCTGACTTTTTCTCAGCTCGGAAACTTGCTCCCATCTCTAATTATACATAATAATTCAGTGCAGTCACTGGCATAATTGGCCATCTGTGTACTTTCGTATGTGTGAAGTGAATACTGGGAAAGGTTACACAGGCTGATGCTGCTAATGCTCATGGAGAAGTTATGGAGACTAATCGTAGGAGCTGGATTTGAGCTGAAATCAATTTTCAAAATGAAATGTGATTTTTCTTGTTGGCTTTGAGAGTTATGAAAGGACCAGACAGTATGACAGCAGAGCCTGATGGCAGGTGGAGAAGCAAGGGCGGGACCAGAAGGCTTGCAATTTGTTCCTGGGGAAAAAACAATTGTGTTTGTCATACTTGTTGCTCAAGTTTTGATTTACTCCTGGACAGCTTCCACTATTATTGAAATAAAAGACAGGGTTTCAGAAAGGCATCTTCTAAGCTGCCTCTCTGAGAAACCCCAATAACAGGCCTTACTACCTATTGTATCTTTTTAGAAACTTCCCTAAAAATGTAAAAACAAGATGGAGAGGCTGAACGGGGAGGGGAGAATCCTCATCCTTATTTCAGAAGACTTTGCTGTAATAAGAAATTACTGCACAAGGCTGCCAGGCTTGGAAAGGTTATAATGGAAGAGTGATACTTTTCTTGTTAGTTAATACTTGGTGAATACAAATAGCGGACAATCACATCAGAGCCACATCTCCATCCACAAAACTAGGTATAAACTCCCTTTTAAAAAGCAAGTCAGGATGAGTTAACCAAAGAAACTATCTCCCCAGAACACCTTGCAGACTGCCACGGGTTATTGCCTACTGGGGCACAGGACTCACTGTGGGATGCTGGGAAAGGCATTTGGGGATTGTATGAAACTTACTATGTCAAGTTTTAAGGAGTTTGTGGGAATGTATGAGGCCTATGGGATATTTAGGGGATGGAACAAAGGTGAGGAAAGGGAGGCATCAAGGTGGATTGGGGAGGAACAAGCAAGTGAAAACAGAGGTAAGAGGGGATAAAAGGGGCTGGTTATGTGTAAACAGGTTGCTAGTCAGTGCACTTGCCTGACTGAGCCCTGTGCTTCATCACCACAGTCTAATTGATATTCTGATGAAACCCTATTTATAATGATATTCTGTTCTCAGTAGGAATGTGTTAACTCATCTTGGTGGGTTTCACACCAGACATGATGGGTGAATATTCCTCCTTGGATAGTCTTCGGAGCAGCTGATTCAGTGTGCACCGGTTCCCTGGTTTTTGCATTGCTGGGGCTCCTCTGCTCCATTGTTCATCTGCTCCTTGCCAGGTCTTTGTGTTCCTGGCAATTAGCCTTTAATCACATAACCTAACAACCATCTTCTCTGCATCTCTCTGTGCCAGAAAAGCCAGGAGCATATGATTATGAATTGGATGTGAAGATGATAGCAATCCCATAGTGCTGCAGGAAGATGTGTTACAGAACCTGAGAGTGCTGGTCTTCTTTTTAAATTCGTTTTGATATTATGCCCAAGTACAGTGCTGGGGAATATTATACTCCTGGGGGATTATTTTCTGGAGCCTGCAATGTGAGGTGAAAATGACTGTGTGCATATAATGTGACAACAATGTAATTGTTCTACCAGGTCCCAGGACATATTTGGATTAGAGGAGATGCCCTACCCAAATTCCAAACTGGATTAATGTATTGTGCCAATGAAATACCTTCTATTGTCTCATTGGTAAGAACAGTTAGTTCCCCTTTTCTAAAAGCTATCATAGGAATTTATTAAACAGCTCTCGCATTTTACACATGCTGATGGGAGAGCCTGGAGGTGGAGCCAGGGTCTCTGTCACCTTCCTGAGGGGCAGGCCAGGAGCCCAAGCAGGCAGAGCAGGTTGAGGGTGCACAAACAGCACTGTGCTGAGTAGAAGCTACCTCCTGTAGCTTAAAGCTACCCCACAGAAGGCCACAGTGGTAACACTACTGTGATGTGCCCAGCACCACCTCAAGTCCCGAGCTACCCTCAGAAAACTGCAGGGATGATGAAAGAAAAGCACAGAAAAGCACTGCTATGTTTCTTGAGGCAGAAGCAGCTATATGCACTCTTGAATAAATCCCTTCTATCTGGGTATCACCACTATATTTGTCTCTGTACTAAGCTGCAGTAAAAACTTTTGCAAATGCAAAAATACCAAACTGTACCAAAATGGTTTTTTTCCACGCTAATGTGGAATACTGGGATATGAAAGCAAATTATTAGTTAGAAATTTGTGGTACAGAAGTGGCAGTGATCCTCTCAGGTAATGCTAAGAAAGACAGAGCTTCTAAACCAAGATGGATTTTCAAAAGGTCTTGTGGAAATCATTTCAAAACTGAGTCCTTTTAGTGACTTACTAGAAGTCACATTAGTAACATTGAGAAAAATGGTTCTTAAAACAATAAACAGCTTGGCTGGGAGAGAGTTTTCTTCTTAAGAAGCACTACGGAAGTTAATATTTTGAGATTATTGGTTTACCATAAACTCCTTTTTAACTATATTGGCATTTTTTGATATACAGTTGTATTTATTACAGTATTTATTTCATCTGGTTTTAACATAATTTTAAACAATGTAGGCTCTACCTCTTTAATATAAATGTGAGCCATTCGAAGTATTTTTTTCTTAAAATACTCCACATCTTAACAAATACAAGGGAAATAATGAAAGTGTATGGTCTGATTCAGTGTTTGTGGATCTCTGAGTGTCCTTTGGCTATGGAGGAAATGGCTTTTGACTACATGCACAGCAGTTTGTGCTAAGACTGTGCTTGTGCTAGCTCCTGGTAATCCCGGGACACTGCAGGTGCATCAGAATCACCACACTGGATGCAAGCATGTGCTTGCAAAAATAGGAAATGGCAATTCAGCTATGTCACCAAAGAGGTAAACCGGGGCCTGATCTCCTCTTCTGCCGGTACTTAGTATAGGGCATTGTGTGAGAGGGGTTCATCAGCTTGCACTGAAATGCCATGTCTGTGGATGCTGATCACTCCTGTTCTCTTGCATGCATCTCGCCCAGATTCAGGATCACAGTGTCTGAGAGGCTCTTTATTCTGCATTATGCCAAAGTTTTGTGTGCAGTCAGCTCCACTCCAGACCACTCGTTACTTTTTCCTTTAGAATCATAGCATAGTTTGGGTTAGAAGGGACATTTAAAGGTCATCTAGCCCAACCCCCCGCAACAAGCAGGGACATCTTCAACTAGATCAGGTTGCTCAGAGCTCCATCTGACCTGACCTTGAGTGTTTCCAGGGATGGGGCATCTAGCACCTCTCTGGGCAACTTGTTCCAGTGTTTCACCACCCTCATTGTAAAAAATTTCTTCCTTGTATCTAGTCTAAATCTACCCTCTTTTAGTTTTAAACCATTAGCCCTTATCTTATTGCAACAGGCCCTGCTAAAATTCTGTCCCCATCTTTCTTATAAGTCCTCTTTAAGTACTGAAAGGCTGCAAATTTTGCCTTTTTATTTTAGAATGTTACTTTACATCACACCAGCTGGAGGTTTAAATACTTCTCCAGAAACTGCATCAAGAAACCAATGCACCTTGTGATGAATAAATTAAGGCTACAGAGTTGCCACTTTGCCACATGCATTGCCACCTAACTGAAAAATTGTACAGATACACCACCAGAGCTGAGCGAACAGCCTAAACACATGCCTATAAATAATTATCTGAATCCCAAACAACGTTCTGAGTTCATGACACTCTCACATTCAAATCTGAATGAAGACAGGCTATTAACTTGCACACTCGGTCTGGAGGGATGTTTCAGCTGGCAATAAATTTCCAATGGTATATTTGATGATAGCAATGAGAGCTTGCCATTTGCTTTCCACTATGTTCTCTAATCCTGAGACAAACACAGCAATGCATGAGTTACTCAACCAACAAAGCCCAGATAACCCGTGCTTTGTTGCAAAACACTCAGGCTCTGCACTTGGGAAACATTCTGCAAACCAATTTGAAAACCCTCTTGAATAATGACCATAGCTGAGGATGTCGCAATCTGCCTGCACACATTTCTCAAACAGAGGAAGAAGTGAAAGGCAACCATTTATACATGATAGATTAAACAAGGAAAGTGTCAGGATTTAACTTGCTTGGCGATGTGTATGTCTGTAAACCCTTAGGAATGTCTCCACTGCTGACTTTGTGCCCTGACAAGCTTGTGATGGTGGATTAAATTTGGGCAATTTTTCCTGTCCTTAGGGCAAGCATGTGTAATTTGCTTTCTGAATCAGCTCTTGGACTGATAAAGCTTCCAGTACTGTTTATGAGGATAAACTGAAATGAGAACTTGTTTACCTTCATTGCTGAAAACTGCAACAGATGAGAAGTTCCTGCCTGGGGAGCAACCATGGCAATGAGACAGAGAGATAGGTGAGGTCAAAGCACTTTGAGTCGACCCTCCTGCCTTGAGTGCAGCTGGGACCGTTTGCTTTCTCCGCTCTTGCTCCTACTCTTCCATTCATCCACCCATGAGGTGTTTTCACTAGGTGGCACAAATGTATGTACAAGCTAGAGGTCAAGAATTGCTTTTCTTTGGACTGGTGATTCACCCACCTTGCAGTGCCATTGCGGGCTAAGTCACACAGGTGCTGATAACCCCCTGCCTGCCTTCCCACAACTCTTGCTGTAGCCAGAAGGACAAACAAGTTCATTGGGAAAGTTGTATGGAGCAAAAACTCACTTTATGGCTGTAGAAAGAAGAGCAGACAGTCCAAGTGCTACCAAGAACTGCCTTCTTGGAGAAGACACTGTGAGTGAGATGTGGAAATGATCCCATCAACACTGGTCTAACCCAGGAGCTCAGAACTGGATGGTGTCTTGACCCTGTAGTGAAGATCCCACGGACACGGGCATTATGTGCTCGAAGACCCTGCCTCTCTTTGCAGAAGGGCCTGTGGTAGGTGCATTTGGTGGTTGCCCTTTCTGAGCAGGGGAGCCCACCTGACTCCCAACCCCTTGCTGAGGTGCCTGGGTGAGAAGTGTCATCCTCTTCTCTCCTGGTCTTCTTCTGAGGCCAGTGGCTGATGTTTAGAGAGCTCCAGGTGGTGACTCTGGTCCCAGGGGTATTGAATGGTCTTCTGGTGACATCTTCATCTCCTCACTGACACAGGGACACTGCAGATGAGCTGGTATCTTAGGCACCTCAATTAGCTGCCTAAACTTAGGTGACATTGTTCTCTCACTGCTCTGTCCCGTCTAATCCCCAGCTGCCATTTGTCACGTCTTTATATATATATAGCGGTCTTCTAAAAAAACCGGTGAGATATAAATTCAGAGAAAAAAAAAAAAGTCAGGCTGAAAACCCTTTCGTAACTAACACTCCCACAGAGAGGTAAGAACAAAAGAAGAAAGGCCAAGGCAAAATATCTGCAAGTGGTGCTGGGGAGATGGAGGAGGGAGTCACATGCCTACATTTCTATTGCCAAGCAACCAGGAAAAAAACCATATGATATATCAGTAGTATAAGGGATTTGGGCTTTTCTGGGTTTTTTGTTTTGCTTTGGATCTAAATCTTGCATAGTAGCAATACATTTGCAGGAAACTTGAAATCTGTGGCATAGACCTACAGAAGCAATAGCTAGTTTAGGAAGATATTTTTTTTAAAATCTCATGCAAAAAGTTAAGAAAATTATCTATTGGGCAAAAGAAAAGAGATGAATATACAAAGAATGGAATTCATCCAGGAACAGGCAGACAATCCTTTGAGTTAATCATTTACAAAGTCATTTACTAATGTAATCCAGATTTCTCACCCATCAAACAGTGTTGGCAAGTGACATTCCACCCTGTACAGCTCAGAAAAAAAATCCAGATTGTAATCATTGTAAGAGGAAGAGCTGCCTCATACCAAGATTGTGTTTGACCTCCTCTACTTCTTTCTCTCTGTTTTTCATGAATAGATAGTGTCTGTTAAGAGAACAAATCATCTGCATACACTTGAAAGTAGATGTAGAGGTTTTCTTTTCATAGTGTGTTGTGTCAGTGCATAATTTGTACAGCATAACATGCTTTATTTATTATTTCTGAAACCTGGACCCAGAGTATATATCAATAAGTTTCTTTTGCATATCTTTACAACATAAGAGGATTAATATATTTATTTAGGACATATCTCTTGTCTGAACTATACTTCAACCTTTCCAATGACACACCTCCGACAGTATTTACTGGACAGTATTTTCCAGGCTCCACAGCCCCCCAGATCTCTTTTTTTGCCCCAAAGATTGATTGCAGCTTTGTCATTTCTACCACAGACACAGGGCAGTTTACATCTCCATCTTTGCAATTGTTATTATGTACTTCACCAGCTGAACTTAATTTTCTTCCTCCTTTTTCCCTCACAGGTCAAATTTTCTATCCATCTGATTATTCTCATTGTTTGCCTTGAGTGAGACTACTTTTCTGAAGAGTGGGACCTGTTGCAAGACACAACTGAGCTGCCCAGCTAAGGACCTTTCAAGCAGAGGAGACTGATTACTCTTTGCTTTTTGCAGTTTATGTGCCTGTTTCTCAATATGGTGTTTGCCCACTTCTCAACACTGACATTTTTTTCTGATATACATCTGTTGTCTATGACCAGCTATTAAATTATATCTTAAAACTGCAGAATATAAAAGAAGGAGTGACTGCCGTGAAGAGCAACCCTCACAGCTTACTTGCAGAACTTGACATGGTAAGCATGAAGACTTGCAGAGTACATCGTGATCTTGAATGTCAGATATGTGGTAGGAGAGAAAGGCAACTAAACAAACCAAGGTTCAGCTTTGTTCTGCCTTGGATTATGGTACTTTGAGCCAATAAAGTTACTTTTACTGATAATATTGAAATATTGAGGTGATGTAGGTTCAAATATTAATCCATGTTTCTTCTTTCAATGGGTATTTAAAGGGATATAAAGGGAGAGAAAATCAATGGCAACAGAGGCGACTTCCAGAACTCTTTGAATATGAATCCACAAAATGAGTGGCTCTGATTTCTGTAAAACCTGAGAAGTGCTCTCTATTTCTGTCTCACACTCTTCCTTATACTTCCATTTCTTTTGCCTTCTGCTCTCTTCCAAAGCAGCTCCCCAGTTACTCTTGCCTTCACTGTGCTGTCACCCTCTGACCCTGCTGCTGTGAAGATGTCTTTCCAGCAAACACCTTAGCTGCTTTTGCGGTCTCTCTCCTGCTCCTACACCGCTTCTCCAGTCAAGCTTTCTCATCTCCTCCAAGCCAGCCATACTACTGACTTTATAGCTGTTCAAGATCTCCCCCAACTTGCTCGCATGCAGCTGCGAGTCCCTCTGCCCAACTTCCACTGCCTTTGAGGCCATGATACCATCTGCTATGCTACCTGCCAGGTATGACATCTGGATTTCCTTCCTCTGCTCCTGGGCTGGAAGACAGATTCTGGTGAAATCACTGTGTCCAGGCACTTTCTCTTGCCACATATTCATTCTCCTTCAAAGCTACACTGGGTAGCAACATGCTAAATACGATACAAATTTGGTGGCAAGTTCTTTTTCTTCAGTGTATATAACACTATGATTTTGGGGTGGAAAATAGGAGAGGGATGCTTACCTCTAGCTGTGGCATCATTCTCCTTAGAAGCCTGAGCACTAGAGTAAAGAAACTGGTTCCCCACCTACACTTTTCTGGCTCAATGTCTCTGTGAAAAACATTCCAAACAGTAGCACTTGCCTACAAGTTATACCCCTGCAAGCAAACAAAAAGCTGCTAAGTTTCGGAAACCTCACACGTGAGGACCTGAAAATAAGAACAGAACTGGCCAGCATGCACTATAAATAATGTCTCTGGAAAATAAGAAAAAGGTTCAAGGACAAACAGCTCTGAAAACTGATTTTTAAGCACTCCTGGAAAGCCCAAAGCTGAAAAAGTAAAAAGCTGACAGCTAAGATAGTAAGAAGGATTCAATACTTTGCATATATCACAAAAGGGAAAAAAATAAAGAGACAAGGGTCCGTTTACAGTGCATGTAGTCATTCCCACCCCAGAGGCTGTTTGCACATACACATTCCCTAACAGGATGCAGAGGCAGCTTGCCACAGAGTTAGTTGCTACTCAGCAGCTGTGCCTTTCCTGACATAGATTAAGTGATTTGGAACAGGAGAGTCTGATTCACAAAAAGTCTGATTAATTTGAATTTTATAAAGCAGGGACTGTTAAACACTTGTTCATGACAAAACATTGCTACCAATCTCCGTTATGATGATAGTGACAGGGTTAAAAGAGATTGTGCAGTCTAGAAGTATAACAGGACCCTACTGAAGAATAGAGACATGGTGAAAAAGATTTATAAGGGTACTACTATGGGACATTCAAGTTATGAAATGTGCACCATTAACTGTCTACTTCCCTCACACAGGTTTCAGCCAGGGCATATTCAATAAACCCCAATCAGCACTTAGACTATAAAACTGAAAACATATTGTCTTGAGACCTTTGTCAGGCAACAGATTGTGTTCAAACTTATATAGCCTGCGTAATTGTTGCTTTGCACATCTGAGGCCCAAAATGGCAAACAGACAGCATGGTGACTTGAATGAGAGCATGTATAACAAAAGCTTGCAGTGTAGCTGCTTTTGCACTAGAAGTCTTAATCAAAATAACTGCCTGATCAACAGTACACAGTACTTCCACCGTATTCCAATAATTTAGTGGTGTGTAGTCTTAAGACCTTTTGGGAAGAGCAAAAAAATTATTCTTAACCAGGTCATGTCTCATTTTCCTGTTGTTGGAAGCAAAGCAAAAACTGTATGCTTAAAATTTAGGACATTACTAATGGGGTTACTGCAAATTGTTGGCATTAGTGATATTCTTATGACTAATGACTTTACTCTTTCTCCACCTATAGTATCACAAATTAATACCACAAAGAGAAAACATTAAAAACAACAACAAAAAATCCCTATAGGATAATTAACAAGTAAACTAAAGCAGCATACTATTAACATACCCAAACCAGTTTTGCACAGGCCATCTCAAATCTGGCCAGGATTATTAGCTAAAATAGAGTACTACACAAATGTTGAGCTATTGCGACTGTTGCCATGCATTCATGTAGCACTTTGAACAATTGAGTCCTCCTTGAATCAGGAGCACAGAGCATGAATAGCTCATAGGAGCAGCAGCACTCTGTAAATTACCCTGCTCAATGTTAATGTGGATAGAGGAGAATTTACCTGAGTTTGCTTCTGTTATCTTGTTGCCATCAACAAATTATCGGTCCATATCTGGGGCACATACATTTATTTAGCTCATTTCTTCTGTCTAGCCTGAGCAGTGGCTTGATTCTCTCTTCATGTACACAAAAAGACACCATTTCCTTCAGTTTCCTGTCTTTTTGAACTGCATTCTGCTGTTGGGAACCCCCCCCAGCTTTTTGGCTATGTTATGCCCTGTACTTTCTCTCTTTAATCAGCTTGCTCCTGAAGTTTCATCATTCTTGTCAGTCAAAGTCTAGATGCTTTGAGCAGTCTCATTGGCATGCAGCCATATTTCAACTGCTTCACAAACATTTTCATTCATTTTTTTTGTCTTTCCTCCATTTTCTGTAATGCTTCCTCTTCCACAGCTTCATTTTGTGGGCAAGACTTCAAATAATGAAAAGGCAAACAAGGCACGGTTGTTACAGCAATTAAACACAAAAATGACCAATTTGCTCATTCTCCCTTTGCAAATGCATTTCAGAGATTGCTTTAATCTCTCCACAGGCAAAGAAAGCACTTGCAGTTCTAGGTAATTTTATTCTTACCTTAAGGTGGGGGGGTTTTGTTCAAAGAAAATATATTTGATATTTTACAACTGTGAAAAATTAAGTTCAGTCCAATAAAATGAGAGTGCCTTTCACAAAATCAAGTAACACCTTTGAGGTGAAAGCTTCAAAGAACAGAAAGCGTCTCTGGAACCACAGGTATAATACAGATGCAAGTGTTTGGAAGTAGAAAGTGTTTCTTGTTACCTACAGTCAGAGTACACATGTATGAAGAAAATTACTTTATCAGGCACTGTGCAACAGACAAAGGTATTAATAAGTGGCCTTCCTTCACAGCCTTACTGCTCTTAATTTTTAATACAATTAGCCTGATTTTTGTCAAAGGGGTCCCATGCTGGCATATGTAAGACAGCTAGGATTTGCATTTTAGTTCACAACTACACTGGTGAAAGCAAGGGGGTTTGCATCTTTTTGTATTAGCTTATTTAAGATCTCATCTGTGCTCCATAGGTTAATGGGTATTGTTTCCCAAGGCACAAATTTGTCAGTCAGGAACTTCTTCATCATCCAGAGAATGTTTCCCCATTAACGTCTCTATTTAAAAGTATGAGTAATTGTTGTAATATTAACTGAAATCTACTTTTTCACTTTTCTGAGAAGCTGTAATACTGTAGAAAGCATATTAACAATGTGGTTTGGAAATTTGAGAATTTCTTGTAGGCTGCCTAACAAAGCTTCCCAGCTTCAGCTAATGTTACCTAAAAGGACAGCTTTTTTTCTGACTGGGTGGGGAGAGTGAGCGAGCGGCTGTGTGGTGTTGTTATGGGTTTGTGTGGCGCGGTTTTCTTTGGTAGTGGGGGAAGGGGCTGCAGAGGTGGCTCCTTTAAGAAGCTGCTAGAAGCTTCCCTGGCGCCAAAGAGTCGGACCCGCCTCTGCAGCCCAGACAGGGAGTGATGGTGGCAGTGCCTCTGGGAGAACATATTTAAGAAGGGGAACCGGCGGTGATGGGGTTGGGAAACGTGAGAGGAACATCTCTGCAGACACCGAGGTCAGTGAAGAAGGAGGGGGAGGAGGGGCG
>VYZV01012628.1:5069-76924 GCA_013401275.1 Pandion haliaetus | reverse complement strand
TGAAGGACTGTCTCCCGTGGGAGGGACCCCACGGTGGAGCAGGGGACGCGTGAGGAATCTTCCCCCTGAGGAAAGGAACAACAAAGATGATGTGTGGCGAGCTGACTCAACCCCCATCCCCTGTTCCCCTGCGCCGCAGGGGGGAGGAGGTAGAAAGCACCGGGAATGGAGCTGAGCCGGGAAGGAGGGAGAGGTGGGGGGAGGTGTTCTGATGTTTGGTTTCCCTTCCCTTCCCAATACCCTTGTGTGTTTTTTGATTTGATTTGTAGTAAATTAAATTGATTTTGTTTCTTCCCCAAGCTGAGCCTGTCTCTTGCCCATGACCATAAGTGGGGAGTGATCCCTCCCAGTCCTTGTCTCGACCCACGAGCCTGCCTTTGGATTTCTCCTCATCCCAACGTGGGCAGGGGACGGGGTGAGTGAGCGGCTTCGTGGTGCTTTGACACCGGCTGGGCTGAAACCGAAACCATGACAGGTGTTTAGCTGCCAGCTGGGGTTAAACCACAGCACTTACACAGTCAGACACTCCAACTCTTTATCACCTCTCGATCTAATTTTTTAATGTGTTCTAGGTTGGGTTTTTTTTGTTGTTTGTTTTTTTTTTTAATCCTCCGTTTGGCTAAATTAAAAGCATCTGCTTCTTTCTTTGCCCATAGCAGACTGTTTGCTGTGTAGTTTTGGTCAGTTGACAATTTTGTGTAACAGCATAGGAGTACAGAGAAGCAAACCCCTGTAAACTGTATATGACCTAGTCAGTGAAAAGAAGTTTTTAGACTGTAAGACTTTATGAATCTGTAGTCCTGGCCTAACTGGAGGTTATTGTTGGGAGGGAACTAGGGAAGCACTATACACATTGTCGAGAGCCAGCCTTCGAGTAAAGAAGGAGGAAGCAATTTATGACACATAGTGGAGGTCCTGCCCAAAGCCAGAGAGCTGGCAGGCCTGCGAATTAAAACTTCAGAGAATCACTCTACAATTAATAACCAGTAATAACACAAAAAAGGAGGGGCGGGGGTTTGCCAGCTTAGGGAAAGAAACACAGAGAGGCTGTGTAAGAGTTCTTTGAGGACATCCTGAGCTACAGTTGAGATAGGAGAGTATATATAGCCTATTTCAAGACCTGTTTTCTCAAGAAATAATACTTGGAGACAGTTGGCTGGTTTTAATCGCTCTTGTAATTACACCTGGAGGGAACACAATTCCAGGCACTGAAAATAACTCAGCCCTGCCAAGGTAATCACTGTTAGCACTGCTTGGTGGGTTAGTTAATCGGGTGACTCTCTGTGGAGGTACATGATGCTGAGAGAGGTAACCTCTGATGAGAGCTGGACTCAGAGGCTAGTCTGTAATACCTGCAGGGTAGATGTCCTGGTTTCAGCTGGGATTGAGTTAATTGTCTTCCTAGTAGCTGGTACAGTGCTATGTTTTTGAGTTACGTATGAGAAGAATGTTGATAACACACTGATGTTTTCAGTTGTTGCTAAGTAATGTTTAGTCTCAAGTCAAGGATTTTCAGCTTCTGATGCCCAGCCAGCAAGAAGGCTGGAGGGGCACAAGAAGTTGGGAGGGGACACAGCCAGGGCGGCTGACCCAAAGTGGCCAACAGGGTATTCCATACCATGTGACGTCACGTCTAGGATATAAACTGGGGGATTGGGGGCAGGGGGGATCACAGCTCAGGGACTAACTGGGCGTTGATCAGCAGGTGGTGAGCAATTGCATTGTGCATCATTTGTATATTCCAATCTTTTTTTTATTACTGTTGTCATTTTATTAGTGTTTTCATTATCATTCTTAGTTTCTTCTTTTCTGTTCAATTAAACCGTTCTTATCTCAACCCACGAGTTTTACTTCTTTTCCCAATTTTCTCCGCCATCCCACTGCAGGGGGGTAGGGGTGGGGAGTGAGTGAGCAGCTGTGTGATGCTTAGTTGCTGACTGGGGTTAAACAATGACAGTAGACTGGGCCATGGTGCCATCCTGTGCATCCCTATCACAGCAGCATGGACACTTGCAATTTGATGGCCAGAATACCCAGACACTATTCCTAAATAGTCTTTACATGCCAGGACTGAGGCATAGTGATAAGTCTGGCATGCTTCCTGACCTGTCTTGGCATGTCAGGAAGACTTTTGCACCTTGGGCACCCTACACATCTCATCCGCCACTGTTGTAGGTGACATCAGTATCCATCCAAGTGACAGCATCACAGGGCAGGGTTGGAAATGTTGAGGTTGCTACCAGCCTATCTGCCTCTAGATAGGCACTGCGTGTGCACTGTGGCGTGACTATATGATATTTGCTGGAGTTTTCTCATTCAGGACTGTCAAAAGTCACCTCTAGCTGTGTCCAGGCATGCATGTACATCACCATAATGTTGCATCAACACCAGTTAGTTTCTTCTTGTTACTCAGAATGGAATGGAGACATCCCCAAAGTGTGCTGAGCTGGACAATATAAGGCCTTTCTAGGAAAGACTCTCCTGTGCATTATCAGCTATGTGAAACTCCAGCGAGGCAGTCCTGGGCATGTGCCACAACCAAGGGCATATGTAGTATCTCCACACCATGGGGGGCAATGTGGCTAAATCTGCACTAAAAATTATGGAAAAAAATCCACTCTTCTCCTCCTTCCCCAGTGTCGTGGAGCTCATCTTGGAAAGAGGCTGGTGTCCAGATGGGATAGAGATTTGTTAGAACTGGGGCTAAGTAAGGTTTGGACTGTTTTGGAAAAAATTAGTGGAATAAGAATGGTGGCTGATGTGATAATAGTGACAGATACTTCTTGTTACAAGCTTTCTTCCATAGACATTTAGTAGCATTTTGACTGAAGCCAATAGGCTGTGCAATTAAGAGTAATTTGCCTGCCTGGGTACCTGGGAGCAGCAGTTTCCCACTAGAGTGAAACTCCAACAGACTTGCTTTCCCTTGCAGAATTCAGTTCCATCAGACACAAACATGTTTTGAAACTGTCAGCTTTGAAGGAAAAATTTCCAGGACTATTCCTCAGAACAAACCATTCCAAATCAAAATTTTAAAATGACCTTTTAGATAAGGTCATTTACCTAGACTTTAGTAAAGCCTTTGACATTGTTTCCCACAGAATTCTCCTGGAGAAAATGGCTGCTTATGGCTTGGAGGGGCGTACTCTTCACTGGGTAAAAAGCTGGCTGGATGGCCAGGCCCAAAGGCTTGTGGTGAATGGGGTTAAATCTGGTTGGTGGCCGGTCACAAGTGGTGTTCCCCAGGGCTCAGTACTGGGGCCAGTTCTGCTTAATATCTTTATCAGCGATCTGGATGAGGGGATCGAGTGCACTCAGTAAGTTTGCAGATGACATCAAGTTGGATAGGAGGGTTGATCTGCTCAAGGGTAGGAAGGCTCTACAGAGGGATCTGGACAGGTTGGATTGTTGGGCCGAGGCCAATTGTATGAGGTTCAACAAGGCCAAGTGCCAGGTCCTGCACTTGGGTCANGATTGCCCCCCTGTACTCAGCACTGGTGAGACTGCATCTCGAATACTGTGTTCAGTTTTGGGCCCCTCACTACAAGACAGACATTGGGGTGCTGGAGCATGTCCAAAGAAAGGCAACAAAGCTGGTAAGGGGCCTGGAGCACAAGTCTTACGAGGAGCAGCTGAGGGAACTGGGGTTGTTTAGTCTGGAGAAAAGGAGGCTGAGGGAAGACCTTATCACTCTCTACAACTACCTGAAAGGAGGTTGTAGCAAGGCAAATAACGGTTTCTTCTCCCAGGTAACAAGTGATAGGACAAGAAGAAATGGCCTCAAGTTGCACCGAGGGAGGTTTAGATTAGGTATTAGGAAAAATTCTTCACCAAAAGGGTTGTCAAGCACTGGAACAAGCTGCCCAGGGAAGTGGTTGAGTCACCATCCCTGGAGGTATTTAAAAGACATGTAGATGTGGCACTTAGGGACACGGTTTAGTGGTGGACTTGGCAGTGTTAGGTTAACGGTTGGACTTGATGATCTTAAAGGTCTTTTCCAACCGAAACAATTCTATGATTCTATAATTTCAAAAATATACTAAAATTAGCATATTGTTCCTGCAGAGTGTTACATCTATTTACCAAAATACGAGTTTTAAGAAGCTGAAATTGAAGCAGAACACTGCTCCACTGACATGATTCATGTATTTGCATAACTTTATTCCAGGGGTATTTCAAACTTTTTGAAAGGAAGAAGTGTTTCTTATTCAGAATAAGGTAAAAATTCATTATTTCAATTTTCTCCATGTGTCAGGCTTCCTAGTGTTGCAGGGACATGTATCTCAGATGGTGAAGCACAAAAGATAGTCCCTTTCTGATGTAGCTGCTTGATACTGTACAAGAAAGACAGCTGGCATGACTCTGCTTTACTAGCTATCTAGGGTTCATCTTCTCACTAATTCCCTGTTGAGCCACATCTGACAAAGCAGATCTGCATGCAACCTGTCATAGCTGTTCATGCAAAAACAATCTTAAGGAAGAAGAATGGCATGAATGAGAGCATTTTGGTCCATAAAGTGCAGCAGCCTGAGCAGTGCATGTATCTTGCATTACAGACTAGAACTGATCTCAGGTTCCTTTAAGAATCACAAAGATAAAGGTATATCTCATTCCTTTGTGCGAAGCACTGAATAGCACAGCATAACATCCAAGCCAGTGTTTTTTAAGCCCAAGACAACAATGTCATGTTAAACAAGGAAAAATGTACCTGCCTGAGCTATCAAATGACACTGCAGATATTGAAGTGTAAGCCTAAAGCCTTTGATCACTGGGAAGTTTTTCACTGGGAAGTTTTTCACTTACAGCCACTCTAAAGAAAAGAATCCAGAAAGGTATTCTCAGGAAAGAAATAGGCTGCAGGTCCTCATTTTGTTTCTGTCTAGGTGCTATACACACAATAACATTGTCTATGTAATGATTATCAAGCACGAACTAGAGCTCTGTAAATCTTCATTCAAAAATCAGGTTGGACTACGAGCAATCCCTTCAATAACATTTCATTTATTTTACATTCAGGATGTTGTTTGAGCAGGAGGCTGCAATTAATGACTGCATTAATAGGCTTAGCACAAACAGGGTACATGTACTTTCCTCTCCATTTGCAGAGCATCTGGTAGCAAAATTAACTGACCTTCTGTGATTCCTATGAATTGTCAGCATGCGCAGTACCAGTCTGTCACTTCCCTTATGCCTTCTGAAAGCCAGACAGACCTACTTATTTGAGGTCATTAGCTTTTATTTAGAAAGCAAAAGGTAACACTAAGATACCATTCACAATATTCAATACTTGATTATCAGATTTCTGCAAACTTTAGGTTAAGTTTAATATATAAAAGATTATCAAAGCTTAGAAAGAATTTAATGAATGTCAAGAGTATTATCTTTGCAGATGCTTCTTTCAAGCAGAAATCTGGCATGAGAAGGCATTATCCTTTTGTGAGAATCTGAGATTGTTTCTCAGCAACAACAACAGAATAAAGTAGACAGTAGTTCTGTAACCATTCTTAAAGCAATGTCCACACCTAAAATTTTAACGAAAACAACAAACAATTCATAGAACAAACACTTGCTCTACAAGTTACTTTGAAGAGTTAAGTCCTGGCTCCATTGAAATCTCCTGTGGGAAATGATCAAATAGGTTTTCTTCTAATTCTTATTTACTACTATATATGTATATCAGTCAGGTAAGCAAATGACACCAAGTCACTCTAGCCACATAAAACCATGGAGTAACTGGAGAACTGTTTTTTCACTAGAGCATTTAAAAAACATTACTGTGAAAAAAAGAACAATAAACTATACCTGGCTTCCAGGAACTGGATTAAAATACATCACTGACCTGAAGATTAAACTTTCAAAGCTTAAATGTTTGCCATGTGCAATCATTTTACTTTGCAGCTGTCAAAAGGAATCTGTTTCTCTGTTATTTCTGGAAGACAAGCAAATCTCTGGACTGTGAATTTTGTGGTGAGCTGGCCTTGAGATGTCAACTTTTCATTTGTCCCAAACATTGCTTATTTGTTTCTGTTCTTTCCTGGAAGAAAGGATATATATACCCATCACTTTCACTGAAATACAAGCCCTCAGTTTGGCCCTCATTCTGCTTCCAGTGATGCTAACATGGATCAGGTTTTCCTTAGCTCCCCTGGATGCAACTTGTTTGCCTCAGTAGAGAACTGATAAAACTGAGAAAAGGGTTAAACCTCTGTTCAGATGAGAGTTTTCTGGATCAGAAGTGTTCCTTCAGCCCTGTTGCTAAAATCAGAATGTAACATCTTCCATAATTTGCGTTAAATAATGATCAATTTTTAAGGAACCCTTTTTGCATACCTCTAGATTTCTGAGTGTTTAGGTTCCATCTATTTCATATTTTCAAAGTTTGCTGGTTTGCTGGAAGGGAACATTTAGGTCTAGCTTTCTTTCTGTTGTTTTTTTTTTTTAAATTTTTTTAAATTTAATTTTCTCTTTTGTTTCTTCTTGCCTTTCCTTCTTCCTTCTTAGATAGGAAAGGTATGAGTCTCATACAGTTTCTTAGTTTAAGCACTGATATTTTTAGAAAAATGTCTACAGCTGTGAAACTCTTAACAAAATAGTAGCAGGCAGCCCTACTATTAGTGACAGTAAGGAACGCATGAATACCAAGCCAACATTAGAGGCAAACGTGGGGGCAGAGGAAATTGGGAAGGGCAAATTGTAGGAGGGAGTAGCATGATCAGATCCCAGTGCCAGAAACAGAGACTGCAATTATTTTAAAGATCCTCAGGGCCCTTCTCTGAGGCCAAATGGCACAGAAGACCCTGCATCCATATTATTAAACTCTTTTCCTCTCCAAAACAGGGTAGCAATATGCATATTGTCTATTGCAGATAGACCCTGGCTTGTGCTGGTTTCTGAACCATACCTGGGAGAACTTTGAAATCCTTGAATTGTTTGTGAGTTGAAGTTTACTCAGGCCAACCTGTGCAAGGGACTGCTCTAAAGAATTGACAACACAGCCAAGTTTCTGAGTCCACCTCATTTATTGATATTTATGTAGCAGAAGTTCTGGGGCAAAGGAGGCATCTGAGGACAATGACCATATTCCTGTCTCTATTTACTAGCACATGTCCACTTATCTAAGACTAGGGGAGGAGACAAGGGACAGATGAGGAAGTGTTTAGTGCTTAATACCATGTCTGGACCCCCAATATGCATGAAATTCTTTCAGAGGATCATTTCAAGTACAAAATGTGATTACCGGCTACTAAGGTTGAGTGCATCTAATCAGCAAGCAATGACACAGCCATCACAGCTGTGTTCCCTCAGATGGACTGACAAATCACTTTTAAGAAACTTGCCAGATACTACAGGAAGGTTTCACATTCACACCACAGCGTGGTAGTAAAAACCACTGAGGTTTGGAAAGAGACACTCACAGTGGCAAAAGGAGGGACAGACTGGAGGCTGCTGCCATGAGTAGGGGAGTGAGGCTGTGGTTTCATGATACAGCAGTTTTGGAATCGTTTGGGGATATTTTTAAAGCTCATTGTCCTTAGTGCAAGTTGTTGTTGTCTGAGTGCAAAGGGGAGGCAGCACACCATGGCAGGAACTGAGCAACAGGCAGGACAAGGGTGCCTGGAGCTGGTATGGCTGCCAGGGCCTCTGCATTGTGAAACCACAGCTGAAGCTCGCTGGAGGGCAGAGACCTTTGCAGTCATCCCAGCTGCCCAGGAAAATAAAGAGTTGAAGAGTCTGCTTTTACCAAAAGATAGAGAGTCAAGAAGTGTGCAAAACCAACACGCCTTGATGCAAAGCACAAACTGCTGCCCCTGGCTCTAGGGGTTGCACATAGGGAACAGGGTGAAGCCTGGCTATCCAGAGGCTGTGCTGGCTGCAGTCCTCACCAGCAGCCATCCAAATAAGTTGTCCTGCCTCAGTCAATGGAGGTTCACCTCTGTCCTTTCTCTCCACAGCCACCCTCTTTGTGTCACCCTTTCCCTCCCTTGCCATCATGCCAGCTGTTTGCCTGGCCTGTATGCAGAGCTGCTCAACATCAGTTGACAGGTCATTCCTGAGCCTTTTTGACATCTCCTGCTTTATGCTGGCAGTCTGTACCTTTTAATGCACTCTGCATTCATTTGATATTCATCTCATCTCTCTCCTAGTCCTCTGGAGATACTTTATGTGGGGAGATTCTAAGTGGCATCTTCTGAAAGAGCACTTCTAGCTGCAACAACATGGGGTTTTAACTAACAGTTGGGCCTTCAGACAGCCAACACTACATCTCTTTTTTAAAGTCTTTTGAGATGAAATTACCTCAGAATGAACAAGGCACATGGGCCAAAAGACAAAATGTCAGCAAAGCGGATATCAACTGCTGAGCAAGCCTAGTTGATAGAAAAGGGAACTGTGCTACAGAAGGGCTAGAAAATATGAGCCTGGGAATTGTGAAATGACCCTGGAAATAAAACTCTTTGCAGCTTTAGCAGCATCCTTCTGGAATCACAGGCAAGACAAAGGACTATTCTGTGAAACCTATTATCAGATCTACCTCCCTCACCTAGACAAGGAAGCCTGTCTCATCCCAGCTTCTGCTGGGACGTTCAAGAATACCGAGCTAAAATCCAGGACAACCTTGCTTATAAGTAAGCTGAATATATTGTACAGTAGTTGGCAAGTAAGTGGCTTTGAGAGTGGTTATAGACAGCCAAAACTGAACATTCCCCTCTATTTATTACTCAGAGTACTGAGAGGAGAGATGTTCATAAGCTGGAGTGAGTTCAGTGGCTGGAGTGAGTTCAGTGGCTGGAGCACATGATGTGTGGGAAGATGATGAGGGGTGTGGGCTTGCTCAACTGGAGAGGAGAAGGTTAAGGAGGAATCTTACTGCTGTTTTCAACTAAAAGGAGGTTATAGAGAAGACAGAGCCAAGTTCTCTTTAGAGATACACAGCAAAGGAAGTAAAGCCAAAGTCACATGTTGGAGGATGGCCTATTCTGACTATCTGTATGGATAAACACCTTCACACTGAGAACAGGTAAGCACTGGGTTATGCTGCTTCGAGAGAGAGTGGAATTTCCACCCTTGGAGATTTTCAGCACACAGGCGGGGAAGACCCTAAGCAACTGCTGTAACTTGAGGTTGGCCCTGCTTTGGGGAGCAGTGCACACTAGGTGACCTTTGAGGTCCCTTCTAACCAAAATTATTCCATGACTCTAAGCACAGCCTGCTTGGGAGGTCTCCAGTCTCCTGACTACCTAACCACTCTGAAGATACGAAGATCTTGATGACTTTTCAGAGCTGTGCCACCATTCCCCTTGACTGTGCACACCAGCCACTACCCACTCCTACTCACCGGACAGCATGTTTCCAAATCAGAGACCCACATTCAGCAGAAAGCAACCCACTCTGCCTTCAAATCCAGGGCACAGGCTGAAGCTGTGGCTGTGGGCCCTGCGGTCACCGGGATGGCCTCAGGGCCACACGAAGCTGCCACCACAGGCTTGATAGCAGGCTGCTCTTCTGTGCCAGCACCTGGAAGGGACTGGGTGTGCACAGCGGTGGAGAAAATGCTCCCGTGCTTTCGGTGATCTCACAGAAGCTAATTTAGGGCATTCAACAGAGGAGCCTCAGCTGGGAGGCTTGGCTCCCTGCCTTCCATGTATGTGCAGTGAGGGACAGTAGTTACCTCTGTGACAGCTAAGAGGAAACATGGGGTGAGGATGTTCCTACCGTGGGCATCTTGGCTATGTGCTTGGGGTTTCAGGGGCTGATTCAAGGCCTGGTGTGTCCCAGCTGGCAGCTGGAGAGTGGCACTGTAATCGTACCCCTTCCCTTCAAGATAGCTTCCTCTGCAAGGACAAACCCCAAACGCTTGTGTATATAGTGGCTTGTCTGTGTGCCAGCAAGTGGTTCCTGACTGTGGCTTGAAGATGTTTCAGGGGGCAGGCAGCAGCAGAAAGTGCCTTGCCTGAGACTGCAGCTGCTTTCAAAATCCACAGCATCCACTAAGCATGCCAAAAATTGTGAAGGTTATCTTAAGAGGGGAAAAAACAGATGTTATCTGCAGTGATGAGATTTTTTTAGCAAATTTTTATTAATTAGCATTTGCTTCAGACCTCAAATGCTAGAATGGAAGAAAAAATTAAAGGGTAAAAGCAGAAAAATCACAGGTTAATAAGCAAATCAAAGATGCAAATACATGAAAGACTGTGGCTGGAGGCAGGAGGAGACAAAAAATATGTTAAGTAAGTTACCCCTACCAGGTCCTTCAAGCAGGATCTTGCACTACATTAATCCCTGTGGGCTTTTATCAGCCAGTGTTTGAATTCCCCCAGTGCTAATGATAAGCCACCTCACTTGGCAGTGTGTTACATTCGCTGTTCTCTCGGATCGGCCACAAAAAGCGAGAGTGAAACCGAGTATCCAAGGTTCCTGGTGCAGCGTGGGCTTAGGACAGCTCTTTTTGGAAGGGTGAATGCCAGCATGGGCGGCAGCACTGCCCAGCCTTGCGCCCAGGTGGGCGATGCAGCTCTCCAGGGGCCAGATGCGCAAACAACCCCTTCAGCTGCTTCCCGAAAGTCCTGGCGTGGCTGCACAAGTGCTGCAAAGCTCAAGGCAGGGGTAGGTGCCAACAGCTCCCATGTTGTCCTCAGGAAAGGTAGAGGCAGATAAAACACTGGCCATCATCAGAACAACCCCGCTGCCCTCCCGTAGCCCGGTGGGAGCTGTGCAGCGGTGCCCCAGGGACATTTTATGATGCTTTTATGGAGGTGGTTTCTCCTCTTTGATTCATGTCACTCTTGTGCATTGCAGTCTCCTTCTATGAGTTGGCAATCATTCACATTTTCGAGGAGCAGTCAGATCCTCAGAGAGCAGCATGTTGTTGCGCTGCCAGTTCCTGTTATTATTACTTAGTATTTTAATTGTTAGCGTGGTGCTTTAAGCTGATGAAAGTGGGATTTCCAAATAAAACCTGCAAATAGCGAATATATTGAAAAGTATATTGCATAAAAATTACTCCCACTTCAAAGGCCTTACTCCAGATTAATACTGCTATAGCTGAGAGAAGAATTTAGTCCCATGTTATTATCTCTGAAGGAAGATTAAGACTCAAGATGCAATTACTTTCAGTTTAGCAAAAAAGGCAGGATGGAACAAGTATGCTTCCAGTAGAGTATATTCCATAGAAGACCAAGGAACCGGTGACCTTTTCTGTTGCTGTCTGAATTATATGTCTCAAAGTTTTTTCTTAACCTTTAAAAAAACTAGTTATTAGGCAAACAATGCCTTTGCATTTCAGATTTTTTTTGTATACTGAAATAATTACCTCTGTAAAATTCCTGGTTTAAACACAAGAATATTGGTATGAAAATGTTTTTAGGAATAAAGTCTATTCCCTTCCTTTTTCAGAATACGCTCTACTTATATAAGCACACTGATACTGGGTATAAATGCTTTTCCCCAGATACAGCTAATGCAATTCAAACCTCTATGTGAAATAGAGCCTAGCCATTTTCCTAGTCCTGTGTATCTCCTCAATCAGCATGAGGAGGCGGAAGTATATGAATCACTAGAAATGTGTTTTTCACACACAAAAAAAGTTACATTTAGGAGGCCTAAAAAGTGCATTTAGTTTCAATACAGTGCTGTATTCTGGCCTGGCACTTTATTTAATGTCATTCTTTAAACTTCAGCAGTTTCCTAATGCCTTAAAGCTAGAATGAATCAGGTCTAGTCTTTGTTCTTTTTCTGCTACAACTGATCATTTCACAGTGGTCAGTTCCCCTCTCTCCTTTATGTCAAATCAAAATTAAAGAAAATCTTGAAATGTAGGAAAGATATTAATGTTTTTTCTAATATGGACTGTGTGCTGCTTTGGGCAGGGACGTGTTCGCACTACAGGGTTGCTAAATTTTTCAGCACTGAGTGATGATACACTTAGTTGGGATCTCTACACATTACCATAGTCTACATGTTACACAATACGTGTTTGGTTTGCAAGTCATTCTGGAGGTTATTTCTTTTTCCTTTTGAGAACTGAACTTAAGGAACAGGCTAAGGAGAAAGTAGGAATGCTAAAAAGAAAAAAGAAAAGATTTTTTGAGAAAGTTTCAGTAATAGTAAACTTTACTGCATTCATCAAATCATGCTTAAATATAACTTCTTACAGGCACTGTATTTTGAGAACAGACTTTGGGCTTACTAACACAATAACTGGTTGAGAGTAACAAAAGCAATAAGGAGGAGAAGTCTTTATCAGAGACCAGAGCTTCCCTTAGGGACTTTAAGGTCTCCAAGGTCCCTAATTTATGAAAGATAAAATGTCTTCCTACTGGTCTATGGAGAACAGGCAGACTGTTTACTGGAGAAAATATTTGAAAAAAATATTTCATTTTTCTCATAATCACCTCCTTTCTTATGGTAAGGGTGAGACGAGTAAGAGTTCAATAGTATCTGTTTCACTGTAGCCTCACTGATGCTGCAGTTATGCCCATGTCCCCCGGCTGCCTGGGAGCAGAGCTCACAGTTCGTGTACTGTATGGAGTTAAGGTGCTCTGTGACTCTTTCCTTGGTGAATTATGGAGAAAATTGCCTGTCTTTCTGGGTACATGGGCAAAGAAAAGAAAGACTGCAAAGTTACCAGCACTCATATGATTTAGTTTGCATCACCATTTCAAAGCGTGCAGTCATCACCAGCTGAAAGTGGCAGCCAGTTTCCAGCCCATCCCTGGATACTGGAAGACCAGCCTGGTTTGAGATTATTGTCAAGCTCAAGTTCTTTGGTTTTTGGCATGTGTGATGGAGGTTCCAGTATGTCAGTACAAACCTGAGATACATCCAGCAAAGATACAAGATTTTGAGAATACCATATTAACTACAGCCTTTTCCTCTATCAGCATAATTTCTTTTAGTCCACGGCTGTATCAAGTTTGTGTGGCAAGGTTTTGCTAGTGGGGGGGGTGGGGTTTACAGGGGTGGCTTCTGATGAGAAGCTGCTAGAAGCTTCTCCTATGTCTGACAGAGCCAATACCAACCGGCTCTAAGGTGGACCCGTCACCAGCCAAGGCCGAGCCAATCAGTGATAGTGGTAGCTTCTCGGTGATAACATATTTAAGAAGGGGAAAAAAGTTGTGGGGACACACAGAAATGATAGCTGGAGAGAGGAGTGGAGTGAGAACATGTAAGAGAAACAACCCTGCAGACACCAAGGTCAGTGAAGAAGGAGGGGGAGGAGGTGCTCCAGGTGCCGGAGCAGAGATTCCCCTGCAGCCCGTGAAGAAGACCATGGTGAGGCAGGCTGTCCCCCTGCAGCCCATGGAGGTCCACGGTGGAGCAGATATCCACCTGCAGCCCAGGGAGGACCCCACGCCGGAGCAGGGGAAGAGTGTGATGAGTCCTGCCCCTGAGGAGGATGAAGCGGCAGAAACAACGTGTGATGAACTGACCGTAACCCCCATTCCCTTTCCCCCTGCACCTCTGTGAGGGGGTAGGTAGAGAATCCAGGAGTGAAGCTGTGCCCGGGAAGAAGGGAGGGGTGGAGGGAAGGTGTTTTGAGATTTGGTTTTATTTCTCATTACCCTACCCTGGTTGATTGGCAATAAATTAAGTTTATTTTCCCCAAGTCGAGTCTGTTTTGCCCGTGACGGTAATTGGTTAAGTGATCTCTCTCTGTCCTTATCTCGACCCACGAGCCCTTTGTTATATTTTCTCTCCCCTGTCTGCTGAGGAGGGGGAGTGATAGAATGGCTTTGGTGGGCACCTGGCACCCAGCCAGGGTCAACCCACCACAATGGCCCATAATTTTTCCTTGCATTAAAAACAGGCTAAATAACATTTCTGACTGTTTTGGAAAATTAGACTGACTTTTCCATATCCTAAATGATTAGGCATACCCTTTACTATATGGGATTCAAATTATGTAAAAGCATTAGTTCTCAATTATCATTTGCCAGCTCTTCTCAAACACTTTGGTGCTTTCTACTTAACTCTGTTTAAAAAAATAATAATTTGCATAATAAAGTAGAAAATAAGATAAAACACCAACAAAGTAATCGTTCAAAACTCTTGAGAACTTTGCAAACCACTGTTTATCATCATCATGAATGTAATTTGTTCAAGAGTCTAAGAAGTAGAAGTATTTATAACATTGAAGTAGTTCAAAGCCAGAACAAGAAGTTGTGTTAGATATCCGAAGACGAAGCTTGGAAAACCAAGAGCAGTGGTCAGCCAAAGGCTCTCACAGAGCTGAGAAGATTTCTAGAGTAACATACAGATAGTCTGATAATCATCAGTGGAATATCTTTGTACAAAATCTAGAGCCTTAGCTGTTTGCAGTCCTTCACAAATACTGTTACCTATTTATTAGTTATGTTTGGTGCACCTGCACCTAAGGACTGACTTGAGAGCCCATTTAGACACAGAAGAATACAGAGAATCTGTCCTGAAGAGTCTTAAAAGTGAAATAGATGTAGGAAAAGGATGTAACGTGAAAATCAACAAGGTAATTCTTGAATGTCATTTAGTTCTTTTTAAGGACTTTCTTTCAAGTGGATTGCACAGCAGAGTAACAAGTAAATGGAAAGAAAAAAAGTGGTGTACTGGGTAGAAAAGGACAGGGGAGGAAAGGAAGAGGAGTGGAGTGACATGGATGTACAAGGTTGTGAGGAGAACAGAAGGGTTAGGCAGGCGAAGAAGAGAATGGAGGGGGTTTGTGCCTGCACAGAGCACTCCTTGCCATGGTGCGGTGGGTGCAGCATCCCAGCGCAGGTGCAGCCAGTCCTCTGCATGGATACATGCACCAAGCCACCAAGTTGGATGCACCAAGGGACGTGCCCTTTGCTGGCCTCTTGCCTCTCTCCTCAGCCTCCTGTGCCCAGCAGGGAGGAGGCCTTCAACCATATGTGGTCTGGGAGGAGGAGTGGGCTCCATGGAGGTGCTGGTGCATATCCAAGCAGCGGTCCCACCTCTGCACCATAACCCTGCCAAAATCAGCCTTCAGTTTGCTCCCCTTGACATAGCATACTGCAAGAAAAGGGTAGCACCAGCAGAGCTTGAATTCCCGCTGATAGATTTGTCGGTGCTGGGGGTTGTGTGCATCAGCTCTTGCTTTGGCAGCCTTTGTAGATGCACCAAGCACCCTGACTGCTTATATGCAACATGAAGTGAAGTTTGCCCTGGGCAAAGCAGAGGAAGATGAATAGCAAAATCCTATTAAGAGTGTCTTGTTACTGGGGCTATTGTAGATTTTTCTCAAGTCTTGTAACTAAATGGTCAGTTGTTATAGGCAGCTTCAATGGACACAGATGCAAGTCATCAGTGTTAGCAGGATACGGCACAATTTTCTTCAGGAAGAAAGGTAAAACCTTGTACAATTATTTGAAGCAGCCTCTGTGTCTTAGCTCAGGTTTAGTATGTTGCCTACTACTACAGAAGCCCCCCTCAGGGGCTGGGACCATCTTACTATACAAGTAAGAAATATAATAAATACAAATACATTATACAGTTGGAAGTGATAAGGATCAGAAATAATAAATGCATGTTGATTAAAACATAACCCTAAGGAAAATTCAAACTTGTATAGCCTATATGCATTTGTGTCAGCCTGGCAATCTGAAGCTTGCCGATGTCAAGTGCTATTTTTGAAAGGTAGAATAATATACTGACAATCCAGATTTAAATTCAAACATGGCCCTGGGTTCATACCTGTAACACTCATTTATGATGAACCTGGGAGAATATTGTATTAATGAATGCAGCTTATACACGACTGGAATAAATGATGTGCCACAGATGGAGAGATCATGGCGGGATCAGCTTGAGATGCATATATTTTTCTGATACATTAAGCCAAGGGACTAACTACAGTGCAGTTTCTCATGCTGAGGTATTTTTGACATATTTTTTCCTTAGGTTTGCTTGTAAAGACAGAATAAATTGTCCTTGACATTCGTAAACATATTTCTTCTGTCAGTCCATGCCCCTTCCCTCTCTATGAAATATCCCATGGAAACAGTGCATGGGGGAAGCCGTGCTTAGTATTCTGGAGTGTTGAGTGCCTGAGAGCTCTGAAACGGGAAGCTTTCCCCACCAACAAATTACTGCAGGGAAAAATAGACCATGCTTGCTTTCAGCCTACAAATATTTGTGTTTGTGAAGGGTAATGCAGTTTGGGAAAACAATGCTGATGGCATTTTCATATGAACCTGGATTTCTTATATTATTGAGTAGTGAAGAAAGATGAACAGCTGAACCATCCACATTATTCTAGGTAATAACATATCCCCTGGACTATATTTGTCTGCATATGTATATGTATGTGATGTTCTTTGTACATGTATGCAATCAGGCATGTGTACATTATATAGCTTGTTACCACCAAGAAGCAAAGATCCTACTCCAGCATCTAATGCTATCTATAGTCCAGCCTTCCTCCTTTTCCCACACTTACTTTACTTAAAGTGCTCATTTGAGATAGGGATTGTGTACAGGCCTGATGCTGGTCCTTTGCAAATGTAAATCCATTTCAAAAATTTGTCACTGTTAATCTGTCACACAGGTCTTTCCTGAAAAATTGCCTGTCAAAGTATCCTTTGCCATCCTGCTTAACAAGAACTTAAATGTTTAGGCTGACGGTGCTTTAAGACCCCTGCCTGTCATGCTGATAAATACGGTTGTGGTGTTTCTTAGGATTTCTCTGCCGGTCTGGATTAGTCTGCTGTCCCTAGTCTTCTACTTCTATTGCATGCTTTTTTTGTTTTGCTTTGTTTGGTAATTTATACAGCTCTTCGGACAAAGAAATGTTGGTCCTTATGCATTAAGATAATGCAAAGAAATAATAATAAATGAAAAGTGAACTCACTAATAATGCACTCAAACAGGATGAGAAATGAATAGCAAAGCCTGAAGGAATTAAACTAAATTAAATCAGTCAGACAAAAGAGAAAGAAACTCAGGAAAGACATACTACTTTTTTTTCAAAGATAAAGAATGCAATCTGTTTTCTATTTGAAGAATAAGAGGGTTTTCACAAAGTTCTTGTTGGCAAACTTAGACACCCTAAGGTAACAGAATTTGATTATTTTTCTATTCTTTCAAAGTAACCACTATGGCAACAAATAGGAGAATCCTAAGCAGCTGCCTACGGTGATGGTTTCACGTATTCAGGTCCTTTGCACCTGGAGAAACTTGCAAAATATAACCTGCTTCAAACAGAGAGGACAGGCATTCTTTGCTCACAAAAACTATTGTGCTGAAATGGCACATGTATAGCTGAGCTGGTCTGCGCTCTGCGGCCCAGCTCGCGAAGCTGAATTGCAGCTAGAAAGCTTGAAAGACTGCCTTGCCTTTGCGTTCTCACTCTTACCGCAGCCAGCGTAGAGGGGGTACAAAAAGGGCAGCACGTGGTTCAGCGTCCCTTAATTTCAAACCCACTAAAAATAAATTCATTGATAAAAAGGCAAGCAGAAGCCGGCAGCTGGTGCTCTGCAGCAAGCACGGGTGGGCAGAGCCCGTGGGAAGCGAAGAGGTGTGAGTCAGTGGGAGTGCTTCTCGCGGGGGGAACCAAGTCCCCAAAGGAAGACGACTATAGTAACGTGGAGATTGGCGCTGCACATTTGCAGTACGTAATCAGTTTAGATTGTGTGGAAAGTGGGACCCAAACTCTGCTGCACTTAACCCAAAACGCTGCGTGTGAGATGCCTCTGCAAGCTCCGTTTCCATGGAAATGAACGTTAGCATTAGCTTCCCTTGGTAATGTGAATCTATTAGACCGAGTTCAGTAAAACAGGTATTTTATCCCGTTTCACTCAGGGTGAAGATAAGGTTTAGTGTGAAATCTGCACGTGGCATTATAAGAGCATGATTTGATTATTCCCATGGGGCTTTATAAGATTGGGAACTACGAGGCTGTATTACGTAGGTAGAACAATACCCATTTATGCTGAGGCTGACTCAGATGCATAACTCTGCCAAAGCCTTATAAATCTTACACTGAAAGGAGGACAAAATAAATTTGAACATATCTGCCCTCAAATTAGACTTTATTACTGACATGATCTTCCAAAAATAGAATTATTCTGATTTCAAGAAGCAAAGGAGGTGTTTCAGTTGCCCTACTGATTTTTTTAAGGATTGGATCTATTTCCTACAAATAAACCCTGTTCCTTACCACAACATTAAATTATTAAATCATCTAAGTCAAGTGAAAAGCAGACCTTTTCTGTAATGATATTAAATAAATTAAACTCTGTCTATCTCAAACTTGGAGGAAAGGCAGGATTTACATGGATTTGTTCTCAATATACATTACCAGAAACACTGCCTGATGGGTCTCTCTCCAAGCTGTCAAAGAAATGGCAAATCTCCAAGGAATATTCTGGAAAGGAAAAGTTTTAAAATAAGCCAAAAGAGGTTTCAAAGCTATTTTCAAAGCATGGTGGATCACTGAAGTTTGACAGAATGAGCACAGTGTTTACTCAGTTTAAATGTGGTAATCTTATTTAATGTGGTCAGTAAAACGGCTAATGCAGAAAAAATGGAACAATTTCTCTCAGTAGACCCGTTCTCTTTTCATACCTGTGAGCACTGGAGAACCAGAACGTCTGTGGAACAGGGAGGGTCATGTCCTGGCCCATGGATCATTAATATGATTGGCAATTGGAAACTCAGCTGCAGAATCATTGGTTTCCTTCTTGCCGTGAGAGAAACCTAGTAAGACTTCAGATGCCAGGCTGGATTTATGGAACTTGGTTCACAGTTAAAGAAAAAAAAAAAATTTTTTTAGTAAACCCAAAGATAAATTGGCTCCTGAGACAGAAAAACAATTAAACTTGTATCTAATTCTAAGTGTGTTCTTGGTTCTTTTCAGGTAAGGTCTTGATATAAAATGAGAAGGCTGTACATGGCCTATTATGCTGACATACGTCAGTTTGACTCCTGGAGTTTAGGATATGTTTTAATAGAAAATAAAGTAAGCAGAAGTGAGGATGCCTCTCCTGAAGTGTAGGAGTGATCTGGTGAAGTCAGGAACACCCTCCCCTCCCACCAAATCCTGCAGGGCAGAGGGTGCTTATCTTCCCATTCACATTATCAGCATCTTACAGAACTGGACCTCTGCCAAGCCATGCAGTCCTAGCTGGGGATTGCAACAGATATTGAGAGACTTAATGTGTTTTTCTTTTTAAAGCTGAGGAAATTTTCCCATTAAGCCCAAATTTTCAGAGGCCTTCTGTGTAACACCCATATCTGTAAAGTTTTCAGGTAAACCTACACAGTCTTTGTTCCATGTCATTATTTCTTCCCTTGCAAACCTCAAAATACATAATAAACCTAAAATCCTTAAAAATGCATCATCTGTCCGTCTAAAGCAAATACATAGAAAAAATAACCATTTAAAAATTCCACATAAGAAACAAAATTCTTTCTAATGAGGTTATAAGAGTGTCTCAGTCTAACACAGCTAATTCTATCGGGGCATAACCTGATCTCCTACCCTGCAACAATATACTGTTTATAACCTGCTCTTTTAAATCAGTTCCTGATCAAATCCATCCCCAGTTCATTAAAAATTATTCTACAAGAGTAGCTAATAAAAGAACTAATTGGGACACAGGCCAACATTTCCCAGCTTCTTGATAGAGTTCTGACATTTTAATACTTTTAATTAAGTGTATATGCTGGTGTTATGGTGTGCAGTAAGTTGTTCAGTGAAAATACAGAATACACTTCAGAACTCTTTTTGGGGAGGGGACAGATTTTTATTTTGGTTTTGAAACAGATAGACAAGGCCCTCTTAAAGTTCTGTTCTTGAACAAATGCACCAAGTTTTGGAAGCTTATTTCCTCCTGTTGATCTCATAATCCTGCAAAGTCTTCTTTCTGTTTCTCGAGTTTTCTAGATTTCATTGCCTGTAACAGAAGCATAAGGCTATTTTTTTTTATATAGTTTTATTTCATTAGTGATACTCTGAACAGAGATCTGAAAATGAGAATAAATTCTGCAAATACATTGAATTTCTGTTTTGTTTCCAAGATGATTTCATATTTTTATTTCTCCTCTTTTTCATCAGCCCACTGTGTTTGGGATGCAGATTATTCGTCTTATGGCACTTGCTGAAATCTGTCTTCTCGTTGCCATTTAGGTCAACAGAAATTCTGCAGCTGACCTCTGTGCAAGCAGACTCAGCCTGGACCACAGATACGTGCAGGCAATGGGATAGATCATGTACAGAAAATCCAAGGGGCCTAAAATCAATAAGGACATCACAATACTGTTAGGGATCTTGCTCATGCCCTTTCTCTCCACACACAAAACCTTGTTGCTTGTCATTCCAGTGGCCCTTCCAACTGACACAGCTGGATGCTGGGCTAAAACTTGGACTGGGAATTCACTTGGACTAGTAAACCAACAACTTCATAGCAAAGACAGCTGTGCACAGTGCCACATATGATATGACAGGCAGCTCATGCCTTCCCACTGTTCACTTCATAAGCTAGAAGACGAAACAAGGCTTTCTGTAACTCAGTAGGAAGGAAGCACCAAACAGCTCAGGCCAAGGCAACACAAAGACTTGTACGACATGCTGCAAGGAGTCCTAGCTGCACAGAAAGTCTGCAGTGTGGGTCTGCGTACCCAGGTGTGATCCAAAGAGTTGGTTGCTCACTCTAGCTAATTTTCAGTACAGTTATAGTCTGAAGGCCACTGTCATGTAATAAATATTTCCTGAATTCAGTCAACTAAATTATTTCAATCCATTTCCATTTCAATCCATTTATTTTGACTGTAAAGCTGTCACAGGTGTTTCCTTTTCTTTGATCATCTCAGCTGAGAAGCCAGTGGCTGGGTAGATAATAAGCAACTTCCATTTCACTCTTATAGACTGAGTCTCAGCCTGCCTCCACAGTGTATGCTTGTAGTTTAGAATAAGTTGGAGGAACAGTGTGGAAAGTTGGTTCTGTGTCTACATGTACCTTTTTTGTGTTGCTAAAAAATGTTATTTCATGTCCAGCATTGCCTGCAGGATACTTTTTGTAGGCATGTAAGTCAACATAAGGAAGTTCAGTGACATTTAAAACAGAGCTTGATACTTCATATGTCAAAGTTTTAACCATCTTTAAGTGTTTGTATTCTGAACAAGATAACTGACTGTGATTATTACATCACAACTTGTAATGAAACAATTAAAGGAAGAAACAAAAAATATGGATTTCAGATACATTTATTTGTCAACTGTTGTCTGTGTCCATTACCATGCTAAAAATCCTAGACAACAGCAACAAAATTTAGGTTAAGGAAGATGATAAAGCGATTAGTATCTGATCAGGCATCTATAAACAAGTAATGTAAAAAAAGCTTTTTGCACATAAAGCCTAATTACTTTGGGAGAAAATCCTTCTTTGCACACAGAAGGACAGATCATGTGCTAGCTCTAATTTATGCTGATCCTTATATATTGTACAGTAGGGATCTGCCTTATCCCTTGGCTGTCTCTACGTGACATGCAATTTTTCACAGTACTTCCCAGTGATTTTCAGAATCCAGGAGCAATTCAGCATGGAGAACAATGGCAAGCAAGACATGGTGAGTTATGTCTGCTCATGGCAATGTAGTTACGTTATCTTCCAGCAATATGAAAAGAGATTGCATGTTATCATGACTACCACTTGCTCTTGTAACAGCTGTAAAGAGGAAAAAAATTTCTACCTTGTCTTTGACAATCTACCCATGTCTCCCTTCTAAAGTAATTTCCATCTTTTCTCTCTCTTCCATTATTTCTTCTGTATCATCTTAATTCATTAAGGAGATGATGCCACATAACTCCATGTACGACAGCTAGCAGACTTATTCTATTAAATACAAAATTATTCTTCATTATAACTTTTATGTTTATTATCTCTCTAAAAGCGCTGCAAAATCCTTTGGTGATAATACTAGTACAATAAGCATGGCTATTTTAGGTATATGTTCATATTTCAAGATTAACGGGAATTTTTTTAATATGGCAGTTACTATAGTGACAGTGACAGTTTCAGAGAGGAAAGATGGTATTGTGATAAAGATATTGTACTGAGATTCAGCTCAAATTGTCAGGAACTCTTCAGAGAGGGTCACTTACATCTTTTTATTTTCCAGTATTTTTTATTGCCATGGCAGTGCTCTGGTGAACAAGTTGTTGACCTGAATTGCAGGAGTAGAGCTGGCTGAGAGTTGTTCTTTCATTCTGCACAACCCTTCCACATTTTAAAAATGTTCTTATTCTGTATCAAAACAAACCCAAATCTGTTGAAAGCTACTTTGTGTAAGTAAAATAAACCATCCCAGCAAAGTCTAATGCTTTGTGCAGAAGGGGGACTTGATCCTAGGCTGCCAACCTGTCCCCAGAAGGCTAATACTGCTACAACATTGAGGAAATTCTGTGGTTTTTTCCTCATTTTGAAAACGAATTTCATTCTGGATTTGGAAAAAAAAAACCAAACACCCAAACTTTTTCTGGCAAGAAATATGTCATAAGTGGTATATTCCTATGAAAAGTTGAGTTTCTATTGAATTGGTATTTTTGCAAAGTCTTTTTTTTTTTTTCCTTAAAAAACAGCTGTAGCCTGCACAACTATGCTGGTCAGTTTATAGATATCTAAATAAAAGATAAGAGAGAATTGATCTGTATTGATTTCCTGAAGTCAGTATGTGTGTGTATTTCTACAACTTAAGAAGCTGAGCTCTAATTCAGGCTTGGTCAGAACATGCCTGTTTACACATCAGCTTTTCATCCATAACTAGCAAGCTACAGAAAGCCTGTCCTCATAATTGCAGCCAAATATTTTCCTCCTGCTTGCCCAAGATGCAAAGGTGGAGCTCTGTAGTCCAAACCTCTCCAACACACACCATGTAAGGGGGCTTCCATCTCACAATGAATTGTCAATGCCCATGATAATTATCAGAGGAGCCATGGTATTATTGGTGATGGCCCAGGTGGTCCATTCTTGCCTCTAATGCCAGTAATACCCTTGTTTTAAAGTGTGACAGAGCCTTTGACACCCTAAATTTACTGTACATATGGAATCATTCATGGCTGTTGGCAGCTGAAATGTTCATGGCTAAAGTCCCAGTGACAGCTGAGACAAGGTTCAGGCTGCTGATCTTTACTCCGTTTCAGTAGCTGATTGCCAAGTTAGAGCTGGTAATAAGCTACGTGAAGCATTAGTGGAAAACAGCGTAGCAGGAGAGTGCAGGATGCTGGTCACCAGCCTCAGCTAGGCAACACCAGAAGTCACTGATTTTTTAGTTGCCTGCTAAACAAGACCAGCATCCAACTGAGTGAGCTGGGAGTGGAGTTTTCAGACCACACTTTTTCCCAGTTATACCTGAGAAACCATTTTCTTACCTCTTCACCTCTTAGCTACCTGTGAATACTCCAGGGAAAAAGTCTACCAGCTCAGATTACACCATCATGGTGTCCATTGAACTGTTTAACGTTGCCCTGGAGGGACTGGAAGTGTCAACACAATCAATTACTGCATCTCAGGAAGCGTAACAGAGAAGCTTTCTAGGTTATCTCTGTACTGAAGTCTTCAGGATAAAGCCTCTGTCCATTCCCTGCGCACCCACCCAGCAAGAACAGTAGGTTCCAGTGTTGTAATGCCACGTGGTAATCTGGTAATACCACTGTATCCAGAAACATCAGGATCTCCTATGACAGGGGTGTTGATCTTTGGCAACAGGAAAAGCTTATTTCCCATTTTTGTTTTTTCACCTTGTGGCTTTGGTAACCTTGCTTCTAACAGGAGAATAATGATAGACTCTCTTCCAATGCAGGATAAAGAAACCTGATTTCCTTATTGCCACATAGTGCTATTGGAGTGGTGTGAAGACAGTACTGTTATGTCTTATTTGGAGGTGATTCAGCTCACATGGACAGCATTGGCATTATTGCCATTTGGCATGGAGCTGAAAGGCCTAAAAAGCTGATTATGCTGAAGTGTTTGAAGAAGGGATTCAAGACACAGCCCTGAGAGCATTATAATCCTGCTCAAGTACAATGTGACTTAGAAGCCCACTGTTCCATTTCAGTTGTTTCCTCCCTGTGCTTGAAAACCTTCTCTATCCTTTAGACCAAAGTGTACTTATTTTGAATAAGGTGATATGAGGTCTGAAAGAAATATTGTTGTCACCTGAACTTACTCCACAAATTAGCTTTTCAAAGGGCTACAGACTCACAGCAAGTCTCTGTTGGTTCCACTAGCAAGGAGTAAAATGAGTAGTATTTAGGTCTTGAGAATATAATTCCATTTGAGCTGGTTCTTCAGCCGGATCTGTAATGTTTAGTAAGATGGGTTCAAATGGATCACGTTATCTTGGGTGAACTGGTTCACAGTGGGGCCCTGTTCTGGGTACAAGCTCTGCAATCCATCAACAGAGGAAGATGAATGCTTGAAATAGTCAGCTACTTTATAAGAGACTAATAATAATCTGTTATATGGGGAAGGTGAGGGTCACAGCGGGAAGAAAATGGTAAAGATGATTTATGGTGCAGTAGTTTTTAGAGACCTATGTCATGCTTAAGGCCCTAGAGCAATGGGCGTGATAAAACACACATCCAGATACCATCTTGCCCTGAAGACCTTGTCTGCTTTAAGTCCCTTAATGTAAAGTTAAGGGAGCAAGACAAACACCCTAAAGTACAAGCATCACGGTGTGTCACTGAAGGCACCATCTTACTGTCATTAGTGCTCCACAGTGCTCTCTTGGGGTATGTGGTGAAGAAGCTTAGGGTTGCTCCTTGAACTGCCACCTCCTCTCCCTGGTACATGGGGGCTGTGGGAGATGTTCAAAGGCACCGGAGGAGTTGGGTTCTAAGCTCCGGTTGTTGATTTTCTTGGGACTCTGTTTTCACTCCATTGCCTTTTGTTACATTACTATCTTTTGCGTCATTTTACTTATCTGACAGGTTGTCATATATAATGGTGTGCTTCTGGGTTGAGTTACTTCTTTTCTGAAACGTTCCAGGACATTGTTTCAAGCAAAATCCTTTCCTGGTTCCTCTGTTATCCTCAAGAGTCTTTCTGAAAATTTCTGCTTTGCTGCGCGTACAAGGCCATGGCACAGGATGAGGAGACCATCAGGGCTCTCATGTCAGAAGCAATATTGCCTCTCTCTGCAGAAACAGATGCTACAGTGCTTGTGCACTCCCGGGGCCAGGTCTGGAAGAAAGATGGGATAGCAAGTGGTGGAGTGGGAGAAGACTCAGGCAAATGCAGCTGGAAAATATTTACTACCCAATAATCTGGGTGCTTCTCAGATTACTGAAGGGATTTGTATGCCAAAACCATACATGTCTAACAGGGTCAGGAAACACCTGATATTCCTGTTTCACAAACTTGTCGTTATTAGAGCTATTGTCAGCCCAGCTACTGGACCCAAAGTGAGTCTTTAATGCAAAAGAAAGACAAGAAAAAAATATTTATATCAATTCTATTTGCATTTTACCAGGTCTGTAACAATTGTCATAGATGTTTTTGATACCTCCCAGCTGTGTAAAGAAGGTCTGAGAGGGCTTGTGTTTTGTTTCTGATCTTAGACACCAGGACTACCAGTTCTGATCCAAGTTCCCAGTTCTGTGCCTGTATTTCATCCCCAGTGACTTAAACAGAAAATGCATGGGGACTCCTGGGAGCAGGAGTGGGATTGGGTCTTAACCAATGGGACTGAAACTTAAGCATGGTTAAGTCAGCACTCCTCTTATTTAGGCTCTTTTTACCCCTTCACATCTTACATTGCTGTGTGCACATTGGCCCAGCTTAAAAATGGAGCTGGAAAATAACCCCACCACAGTCATATCATTAGAGCCACCACCCACAGTCAGAAGGTGGATTGGAAACTATTTAGGTTGAGGAATGCTTAGAATAGAGCTCTCTCCAGGCCAAATATTTATCCTGCCAGGCTGAGTGATTGCTGCCTCCTATCCTCTAATTTATTCCTAATTTGGCACCTATTCCCCCAAGAGATCAGAGAAGAGCTTGTTCAGACACAGCCTATGCCTGGGGTTTCCTGTAGCTTAGTCCTTGGCATCTACCTGCACAACAGTCAGGATCACTCCATCATGCAAGTTCCTCAGCACCCTACAGAGTTAGGAGAAGGAGCTAAAGATGGCATCTGAGGTACCTCTCTGCTTGTTGCACTGAAGTGTTCATCTTTTAATCATTTCAACCTCTGAATTGGAAGGCGAGGGTTGGAGTTATCTCACCCATGTTAGACCATCTGGAAGACAGATGCTTGGTCCTGGCTAATCATTTCAACTCTCTCTATGTGCAGTAATGGCATATAGGTACCTCCAGGAATCAGTTCTTCTCATCTACCTCAGATACCTGTTTTAGTGTGATCTGAATCTGCCTCTGCAACTGCCTGTTTCTCTGCAGTGATTTCTTAGGGAGATTGTATCATTAATTCAGACTGGATCTCCACTTTTAGGTGGGCTAAGGTGAATGGCATATCATTCATTTCTACAGTACTCCATCAGAATATAGTCCATTGTAGTCCATACATGATCGACAGTGGACAATATTAGCACCTACCACCTACCAGATAGACAGTGCACAGCTGCTAATTTTTCTGAGGAGCTTGCAGTTAAAAATCCATCAGAATTGATTCCATATAGACATTAGATAAGAAAGTACTGAGCCCTGCCAGCATGTTCATATTCAAGTTAGATGGGAGTCAAAAGAAAACAGAGGAAATGGTGATCCAGGATCTACACATTAACACACACTACACAACAGACACACTCTCCCAAAGGAGAAATGATGTGGTTGTAGCTTTTGCAGTGTTTGAAGTTTAAAAGAGAGTATTTTACAGACATAACTATGCATCAATACATATGTAGGACACTGAAAGAATGTAATGATCTACTCAAGGGCAAAATGATACCCCACTGGCATAAGCTGTTCATCCCTTAGGCACTGTGAGATTATGCTGTCTTTTCCACTGAAGCCTTACTTGTGGCATTTAACCAGATCTAATACACTTGCTATTAGACAAACACTGGGAGTTACAGTACCATAAGGATGCAAAGAAGACTGCTTAAAGCAGAGCAATCTTACCATATCAGGGAGAGTTGTATTTACTGCAGTTTAGCTCTTTGGATAGTATTTAATATTATTAACAGATAGTTTTCATAGCTTTAAAGGATATGCAAAGGTACTTTAAAATAACATTTTTAATGTCTGAGGGGAAGGAGATCATGCACGTAGTTTGTCTAGAAACTGTTGCTTTCAAATGTCTCTTCAGTTATAAAACAATATTTTTAAGAATTCTGATGTCTGATAGTGGGAAGTTTATCTGTTAACCAGCTTGATTATCTCAGAATAGGAGCTAATGGCCCAAATCCTCTTTTGGTACCTGAAGGGCAAAAGTATAATTCAGGAACAGTTTGCAGTGGGGGCTGTAAGCCATGTCAGTGCTGCTTGGTCCTAGACTAGCTGTATGGTGATCTACTTTCCAGTTTCAACACAGTAGCCTCAGGGCTGCTCTTGCTTGTACCAGTTTCCGAAATCCCCAGCATTGCTGCTGCAATTGCCTAGACCACAGGGAGACACGTGGGAGGCATGGGAGGGAAAGGTGCCCTCACCAGAAAAGCCCGCATTCTGGAGCACCCCTCCAAGACCTGTGCAAAGCAGCAAAGTCACCTATTGAATGAGACTGGCAAAAGTTGCTTAGATTTTACGGGGTTTTCACTTTGCCTTTGGAGTGCTTCTAAAGGCGTTTTGTATGATTTTTTTTTCATAAAGCTATTGTGCTTTGTATGTTTTTGTGCACAGTGGAGTTGTACTAATTAATATTGATCACTGTGTTTTCATATAGCATTCCATTGTGATGGGGAAGCTGGGATATAAATAGTTTTCACAATCATTATTTGGATATCGTATACATGAGATACTTTAAAAATATTGCTGTGATGTAATTTAAAAAAAAAATCATAGAAATGAAAGTTTTATTTTCCTCCTCCAAACCCCTCCTTTTTCCTCTGACAATGATCGATTAATTTAGTTCCCTGCATTTTGCAACAAGAGGTGAAATGACTGCTCTGTCTTCAGAGAGAATGGACACTGCAAAATCTGTGTGCTCCTGGGCAAGTATCACTCATGTTAGTGCAGGTCTTGGAACAGCATATGTATGTAAGTTAAGTATGGATGGGAGATGTTTAATGCAATGTGGAAGAATTTCCTTATTGCTTTTGGTAGAGCCTGTGAAGCAAATTTGTATTAGAACTGGCTGAGACATTTCTAAATAAATGACAATTTACCAAATGAAAATGTTTCGCAAAGATGTATCAACACAACTTTAAACAGAAAAGAGAGAGAGAAAGAGAAACATTTTAGGAGTATGGTCACTAAAGTACTGGCCCTAGGAAGTGGGAGGTGCCCAGCCAAGGCCTTTTAATTGCTTCAAGATTATCTGTGTTAAAGAACTTTCGCTCACTGCATGTAGATCTAGATTTGAAACTTTGTCCCATATCCTGGGCCATGTCCTAACCATTTAGACATCTGTCTTCTTGCTGGAATTGTTAATATTTTCACTCAATTATGCTTTAATGAATCTCTTTGAAAGGTTTTAGTTTCATTGTACTGTGTAGTGGAACTAGGTTGTAAAACTGCAGTAGATGCCACAAAACAGATTTGTCTTTTTTGAGTTTGTTCTGTTTAGAGTGGATGTCAGTGGGTCTATGTATGGGAATAATTTTAAGAGTCTCTCATGGTGTCATTCAAAGATGCAAACCTGTAAATATAAATCATATCTACTTATATTGCAGGCTGAGTAAATATGAGAATCAAACATACAGCCACACATATTTCAGTTTGTTTCTGGTATTAGTTAACAACAACTCTTTCCAGAGCAAATGCTTTTCCCTACAAACACACATAAAAAAGATACTCAGCAAAGATCATAATCTTAGCAGATTTTCTGTACATAAAATTATAACAGTTTTTCCATTAATAAAGTGTAATATCTCACAACATTACAGGCCCAGAAATAGAAGTTTAATCCTTTTGAGTGCAAGAAATCTGCAGCCTACCAATGGAACCCATAGCTAGTTGTCTGCCTATGTCTCAAGATAATGCACTCAGTAGGCATAAGGTTGGTTGTTTTCAGATATTTTATGCAGTACTGTTACAGATAAATCATCTCAATTTATAAGGAGAAGGATATGAAAAGTAGCTCCAGTAGCATTTCTAAAAATCTCCTTAAATATTGTGCTGTTTTCCTCCCCATAATATATGTGACTTCTCCCAACATCATATATTCTGCAGAGGGTGTGAGAATTTTGCATACATAAGTTTTGTATGAATTACATAACTGATTCATGATTTGCCACCTACATGTAGATAACTATCCAAAATCCTGATGATACTACTTCTACATCTCATCAGATAATTTTATAGTGAACTACAAAGTCCTTCATAATTTCTTTGAAAAAAATAACTATGAAGTATAAAAATATATGCATGTGTTTCCTCTCTTGCTTTTGGCTTTAATTTTGTTCATGAATGTCCCTTGATAGTCACTGCATGAACATCTATCAGTAAAAGTTCTGCTCCAGATCACACAGAACACAATGCGGGAAACTTCTGCAATGGAGTTGAGTAATTTGTATGAAGATTAATACTCGTGTCTGAATCTTGACAGTAGCCTTTTAATCACATTTGGAACAAAACCATCCACAGGATGAGAAAAAGGGTTATTGACACATCTTCGCCGGAAACAGCTTGGACAAACATGGTTCACTATATAATTTCATTTTTAAAAAACAGATTTATAGATTTCATCTCACTCAATCAATTGTTCCTGTAAATATAGAGAAAATAACTCTTTCCAACAAGAAGCAGCTGTGTTTTTCCAATACTATTAAAATTTGAATTAATACTAAAAGGAACAAAAAATGAAGGGAGTAAGTGGATTATAGGCATTACTTGTTCCAAATGACATAATTCCACCACAGGCTCCGCACTAAGTATTTATGGTAAAATGATACTTCAGCTTTAAACTATTATTGCTGAGCTCTTATTCATATTTACTGTAAACTCCTCTCTGGAATTGGTAATCGCTCTCATGAACAAAAGAAAGAAGCAAAACTCAACATGAATAAAAAGCTTTTAGTTTAAAAACGTGATTAATTATATCTCAACTCTGCTCTTCACAGATTTCTTTCATGGAGGTGGTGGCCAGTAGGGACCGGTATAATGAGTTGGTCTGACCTTCTCTGTCTGCAGACTTTTGCTCAGAAGCTGGATTAAAGCACATTTTATAGGAAGACACATAATAATTTCTTGAACACCTAAGGTTGTGATGAATTTACAGCCTGCTGATAAGTTGATCTAATGTTTAACTACCTTCCTGGCTAGGAAACTAGATCTCATTTTAGGGTTCAAAGTCGGGTTTTTCCCCTTTGTGTTCAGTTCCAGCTATTGGATGCCTTTGCCTGCAAGACTGGAAAACCCACCACTATGTGAACAAAAGTTTTGTGCATGGATCAGATCTTAAAAAAATCCAGTAGTACTCCTCAGTCTCCACATCATAAATTGTCTTTCATGACCTGAATTATTCGTGGGCTCCTTTGTACGCTCTCAACTTCCCACATCATTACCCAAATGGGACCATCAAGAGTCAGAAACAGGGTTCTAGTAATTGTCCCAGAAATGCTGTGTTCAGAGGCAAAGTGCCCTCCCAGCTTATTCTACTACTACCCTTGACGCATGTGCAAGCATCTTACTAAATGCCATAGCCACAACATTGAAGCAGGCCCGTGAAGAGGCACTTGGGTTCTTCTAGTGACTACTTCAATGCGTCTCTCATCCTGTAAGCACAGCTGGTGTTCTTTGCACCCAAATACACAACACAGCACTTGCCTATATTAGAGGGCATTTTGCTGGACTGTGATCAATAACTTGTCCCTAATCTCATTATTTATTGCCTCACCTATCTTGGTGACTTCTTTGTTCTATGGATATGAACCAGATGTTCTATGGTTCATTGATAAAAACATCAAATAACATTGGAACAAACTCTTCTAGGAGGTTTCAGGAGACACTGTGGGTGCTGGATCTAGGACTAAGTATGAGGTTAAACTATTTCATTTATATCTTAATATGCAGTCCTGAATGGAGATTAGCTTTTTACCTCTCCATCAGCTCTCACTGCACTTTCAGGAGTCTTTGCTCCTGTCAGCATTTGTAGAAGTTTTTGAAACAAATTTTGGCTTACTCTTGACTTATCTGCATAAAGGTGACAGATGGGTTGAATCTTTGAACCTACCCTAATAAGTAGCTTAGATATTTTCAGGTAATGATATACACTACAGAAGGCTTAATTGTTTAAATCCTTACTTGAATGCATGTTTCAGCAACCTGGAGGAAAATATGTGAGCAAAAGTCCAGGGAATAGCACCATATCCCAACTGCCTTTGTATCATTCAAATCATCTCCGAATACTATCAGAGACACAACTGAATATTTTCATACTGTATTTACATATTTACAATTATTTTCTAAAAGTCTGTTAGGACCTTATATACCGTGAGGACTGTAGAAGAGTTAAGATGAAACCTGCGAGCTTTGTTGTACACTCTTGCAGGAGGGCAGTTGTACCAGGATGACCTAAGGAAATCAGTTTAGGACAAAAGAAAAAATTACTGGTGTAGAAGAAATGCAGAAGGAACAACAATAAAAGAGGGACCCTTTAAAAGCAGTAGTGATTAAACTTCTCCAGAACATGAAAGAGCCAGTAAGTAGTCAAACAATGTGACCAAAATGCATATTTTTTGTCTGTGGTAGCATAAAGAAGCATACAAATCAGTCAAGGCACTTTCACAAGCCATTGTGTAGAAGGGTCAGAAGAAGTGGATGAAACTATAAGAACAGCTGAAAACTCAGGCTCATGAAGGACAGAGAATTCAGTTTGTTGGGACAAGTTTTGTAAAACTCTGCAGGAAAAGATGGAGTACTGCTTGGTAAGTGGGGTAAGGACAGTCACTGAATACAAACAGCAGTACCAACTTCTGTGAGCAGAGCACGGAGAAAGTACCCAATAAGCACAACAGTTATCCCACGATGCTGTGGGAAAGTCCAAGGGATACAAGGAGCTTGGTAATTTATTGTACATGGAGTATGCTACTGTTGAACTTCGGAGCCTTGCTAAGTCAAGAAGCATGTTTTACATATAGTTGTGCACTGGCCTGCAACAGTTGATCAGATTTAGGATGATGATGTTTTGTCTAGCATGTCAGTTCTCCATGTTGCTGGTCTTACTAGTAATCAGGCAAAATCTGTTATGACGTGAAGACTGCAGAGTACTGCTGTGAGAAAGTGCACTGACTTGCCAAACAGCCAAAGGAAATGGGTACATGACGGGTGGTGAGGAAGAAAATGCGAGCAAGCATCCAACCTAACTTGAATGCTTGCTGGAGTACCTCTCCAGCCTGTTTTAGTAACGTGCGGTTTAGGCTATTCTTCACATGCACTACATAGGCTAAAGCCTACCTCTCTTTCTAATACTTTGTGCTACACAGCTTGACCAAAGGGCAGGATTTAGACATCACATTGTCCCTGAGGCAGTGATTTTGCAGCCAGAAGCCTGTGAGGCATTTTCCTCCTCTACCTCTAATGACACAGATGCCTAAAGTGCTTAGCTTGAAAACCTGAGTTTACCTCTGCCTCTCTCTCCATGTAGGATGACTGATCCATTTTGTTCTCTGATGTTGTTTCCCACTGAAAAAGTCTTATATAAAGGCACTCGGGCTTTCTGCTTTTTATTCAGCTTTGGGAATTTCCTGTGCTCACCACCAAGACCTAGGCAGAGTGAACGTCAGGATGATTTTGAGTCAAGTGTCAGCAAAGCACACAGAGTATATTTTTTTATATTTGTGTTATTTTTCCTTAATAGTGCACCTTCTGATATTTAACAGAGTCACCCTACTTCAAAATTCAGTACATTTAAGCTAAATACTGCTTCATCTTGTCCATGAAAGATCTCATTTCATATTGCCATGACATTTCCTCAGTTCCCGTTCAAGAAGACTGTCTTGTTCAGGAGGGAACTCAGGCATCTGTTTAAATCACAAGGCCATCAATGGGAAGAATGTACAAAGGTTTAACTAATGAGTAGGAAAGGACCACACTGGGAATAGGTCACTCCCCAAAATAATTAGATTTCTTCTTCTTCTTCTTGTCTATTTTTAAAAACAGAAGCGTATATATTTCTTTTAATTGTGAAGTTCATTGTCTTAATCATCCTCCTGATTCTCATCAATATTTTTCATTTTACTTGTGAGTTTTATACTTGTCTACAGATTCAAAGGTACTTAAATACGTATCCTCTGACTAGGCGGGACCCACACACAGGCGGCATCTGTTCAATACAATGAGTCTTCACAGAGCTGAGGGCTGACCTGTGTAGCGACACAACTGAGGTCTTCTTTTGGCTCTTGACCCAGGTTTCCTTTCTTTGTAATACACTAGGATGCTGCTTTGCTCCCATAACAATAGTGAACCATTCCTGGCAAGGTGATTTCCAGTGGGCGAAACTTTCCAGTTTATTAACATTTTTTTGACTTTGGAAAACTGATAATTAGGATATGCTGAGATGGTAGACCTGACGCTTTCTACTATTGCCTCTGAAGCAGGAGAAAAAAAGCCAGGAGTAATGGAACACTATTAAATTTAGTTCAGGAAGTGTTATTAATGTGCTTTATATAAACTCAAACAGGTATTTCAGTGCATTGTAAGCTGTTATTGAAACAGATTAAAGGCACTCATCACAGCATTCTAGATATCATACTATTCCCTGTCAACATGCTGTTAAATAGCTTTGTATATATGACAAATGTGTTCTCTAAGCACTGAAATGCTTTGTTTTGTTTGGGGAGGAGGGGATATGCAGCAAAACAGCACTATTGGGCCATATTTTTAGCTGCTGAAAATTAACATAGCTCCACTGGGAGTAGTGCCAGGAATTTAAAATGAATGTTGAACTTACAGTAGCATCAGCTACTGTGGTACTTCAATGATATGGAGGGCTGGGGTGTAGGAAACATTTGAAAGAAAGCATAATAGATTATCTGGGGATAAGCTTTGCTTCAGTGCCAGGCAAACTGAATAAAATATTTCAAGCTGCGAAATATTGAATGTCTGTAATATTTCAGTACTGGCATTATAAATGCCCTATAGAGGAAAAGCTGGTGCATACAAAACCCATACCTTTCTAATACAGTAGAATTCCCTGTGTGCAGACTCTGAAGTAATGGCTAAAAATCTTGTTGTTTATAATCAGCATGGGGATTCGCATATTCTCTAATGAAATCCCTATTAAATAAGCCATATGGTTTGAAGCAAGAGGAAAAATATTATCCTGAATCAGAAACCAGATAAAAGGCATAAGATGAAACAGTTAACAAATTTCCTTTTTCAGATAGCAAAATGAGATAGCAAAACTTGTGTTTTAAAATTAGGTAATATTAGAAAAAAACCAGTTTGGAGCCATAATGTTTTTAAAAAGCTAAGAAGTGAAATGCAATATACATTGAAAGAAATGTACTTAACTATTCATACGGTGTGGCTGATTATTGAATGAATTGTATCAGCACTGAAAAAAGCATTTGGCACCACGGAGGATAGGTCAGTGGAGTCATTGCTATCCAATGTGAGGTCCTAAAAGCAAAATCAGAATATTGAAGGAACAGAGTAGAAAATACAACTGAAAGCAATCTAATATTGTGTAAATCAATCTTTACTGGAATGCTGTGTTCAGTTCCGCTGAGCTTGCCTCAGCAGAGATATAAACAGGAAGAAGAAAGGTTCAAAACTGGGTCAGTGACACCACAAAAACTCATCACCACCAGTCATCATTAAAATCAAGACCAAAAAAAAAAAAAAAAGGATTAATCTTATGGTAAATGAATGATGAAAACATCAACAGTTATAGCAAACAAGGCACCATCACAACTCTGACAGAGGGAAAAACCAAGTAAGGAATTATTAGGGCCAAGAGGCATTCTTTTCAAAGGTCATAAGTAATTTGCCCCAGCTGCTTTCAGTTCACTGGATGCCTCACCAGCCAGCTGGACAAGCCCCATCTCTCTTCACCAGGCACAGGAATTGAGCCCTTGGTAACGATACCCAGCTCTGGCGGCAGATCTCAAAATGAAGAAAATTATTACAGAAAGGGAAACTGAGGCACCGAAGTAATTGCTTGATTTGCAAAGGGGAGGATTCTTAGCAAAAAAACATATGGAGGGCATGGTACCCATCAAACAGCTGAGAATTAAACAAAAGCAAACCAAAATTGTAATCCTGAAAGAAGCAACAAAGCCTACAGCCCACTAGCTGGTTCAAGTGCTGCCAGGTTGGCGCACAAAAATCCACTGCTACATGAACTCATCTCAGGGATTACTGGGAGCAGGATCCCAGTAATGAAACGCAAATGGATTTTATTCATTTCCACCCCAAATTATGGCCACCCTTTAGGGTTCTTCTTTTAGCCCTTCAGAGAGTAGAAGTGAAATGAGGCATTTTACTCATTTAAGATGTAACATTAATGTGCAGCCTTTGCTAGTTTCTTTTAACATGCAATTATTTCTTCCTTGATAAGATTCAATTAGTTGGTGAGATAATGAAGTAGCTATTCCCCAGGAATTATTATGTAATTTACATTATCTTTTCTTAATACAATGGGAGATACTAAAGTTAGAAATCTTTTGTTTCTTTGCTGTTTTCAGCTCTTTTGCACATTCATTTTACACACTAAATATTCAGTATTGTAAAAAACTTCTAAACCTCAGGCATGTGATGTTTTAACAGCACATCACTGATTTGCTCAGTGAATGTTTGTTTTGTTCTTATTAATTACAAATATGCATGTAATGATACACCGGTTTGATTTCCTTATGTTACACAGGTTTCTAAAGCCATTGCCTAAGGAGTATAGTACAATCTGCAGAGCCCTGGGCAAAGTGATTTACAGACTGCTCTACATTAACCTGTTGTTCATGCATCACTGAGTGTTTTCCTCTCCTAATTAGAGACTAGCCAATTGCACTATTTATAATTACTTAATATGATGAGAATTTATGTAGAAAGAGATTAAATAAGGAGAGATTTAACCAAAACACAGAGCACAGACTAAACATTTAATTAGCAGTACAATAAGTTTCAGGATACTAGGATCTTCAAAATGTGCTTTCTATTAGTTTGTTCTTATGTTGTTTGAAACTGCTTTCTCCAGGTGGAAAACACATTGACATAGTCACAAAAAACCCTCACAGTCTTGTATAGAAAACACTGACACAAAATCTTCTTGATTTGAATAAATGTGTTGGTGCAGATTACAGTATTTCAAGCTCTACCTCTTAGAAACAGGAGTAATTGTTCCATATTCAAAGCTGTCGCTAAATTCTGTTACAAAGCAAGATTATTGGGGGGGTGGGGGGGGTGGGANAAAAAAAAAAACCTGCAAAAAACAGGTTTAGCACTGTGAGATCAGATGTGCTCTTGCTACTTTCCTGTGGAACAAAACTATTTCTAACCTAGTCCAGATTAGCGCTGAGCACTTCAGCTTTCCCAGCTTTTTGATCTCCTCCTTGCCTCCAACACATTTCCTATTGCAGGGACTAGAGCAACTCGCGTTGGCTCAATAAGCCCGGTTGCTTGAATGATTCCTTCTGTAGCAAGCTTGGATTAAACCGTTAATGATATGATTATGCAGGTAGTTGCTCCCTTGCTGTCTGATGCAGTCTATCTGGATGGTGCAGGTTAAAAAAAAAAAGTACTTAAATATAGTGTTTCCCTAACCCGTCATACTGACAGAACCAGGTTAGGGTGCAACTGTCTGCGATATTATGCCAACAGATCAGAGCTGAGCATCTGTGAGTGTGAGGGGAGAGATGATACCCTGATCAGCTGCAGTCAGTTCAACACATCTTACCAAAGCAAAGGTCCTACCAAAGGAAAATGTTACTGTTCTGTTTGCAAAAAAATTCTAACTTTTCTGGGCTCATCATGTCTGCAAAGTAAATCAGAGGATAAAATCTCTTTTGCATAAAATCTGATCTGGAAGTATCTTGGGAAGGACAGAGTAAGATTTGCATTCAATGGCAGAAATACAATATATAAACAAAGCTATGAAATTTTAAATCCTAGCAAAAGTACGATGAAGAAGGAAAGTGTTTTGGAAGAGCCAAAATAACAAATATAAAGCAATATTACATTTCCAAAATGAGAAACAAGAAGCTCTGGACATTTTCAGAAAAATTAAGCAATAAAGAACAGAGCTCGTCATTTGCCAGCACCTTTTGGGAGTGCTTTGAAACACTCCCCTTTAACATTGCTCAACCTATAACGTTTACACAAGTACAAATGGATAAAAATGTACCACCATGAAACTAGGGGCTGAAATCTCCCACGTCATGGCTAATCTGTGCTATGGCTTTCCAGAGCCGAGAGAGAGACAGGGCCCTGGCCAAGTGCCCCCAGGTGAAGAAGCATGGGGGGGTCCTTGTGGCCTCCCTCTTTACGCTGTTGCTGTACAGTCCCATTTCCTCCCCAGGACACCACTGTTCACTGAGACACCAATGTATATTACAAGTGAACAGTGGTTACATATCAATTGTACAGTGTAAAAGAGCAGCCAGAAGAGAAAACCTCTATTCAGCAAAGGCATGGATAAGCTAGAAGAAGTACAGATTAAGCCATAGCAGCATATGTAGTGTATTTACTTTTGAAAAATATGTATGTAGGTCTCCAAAGACAAGAGATGAAGCTTTAAGCAGTAGTGGGCAGACTGTGGCTTTGTGTGGGCAGCATGTACCTTTCAGTTTTGTCAAAAAGAGGAAGGTGTCGCATTGTCCTTCTTCTGGAGGAGAGAAGGAGGGTGACTGAGAAAAGGCACAAGGCATTCAATTAGCAGCTGTGTCATCCGCCCACAAGTAATTGAGAACTGGATATATGTATGTTGGTTGCCACACGATGTTTTTAAAAAGATACGGCTGTATGTTTAACATCGAAGACAAAGTTACACTGCCACCTAATCAACATATTTCCTAATACTATCCAGTGCAACCTCTGTTGAATAGTTCTAGTCTAGCAATGCACACCACTGTGAAAAACATTCATATACTCTGGCCTAATTCAATATACTGGAACAGTGGACTTCTTTCAAACTCTCTAATACACATTCAGTTAAGAAAATACACAAAATCAGCAATTACTTGCTACCAACACAGTTCTGTTGCAAAGCAAAATGAGGGGACAAAGCCAAAGGCAGTTGGATTATATTGGTCCTGTGGACTGATGGGGGGGGGTGGGGTATTGGAAGGACACACAGCAGGGAGGAAGCGAGGGAGTCTCACGCTCAGGCTGCTGACTTCCAGATGTCTCTACAGCTGGGCTCTCAAATGGTATTGCTGACCTGAAAGGAAGGTCCAGCACTGGCTGGGACAGGTGGTGCTGCTGGAGTGCACTGAAGTATGCTTTCAGAATAAAGACTTGTATTTATGAGATTTAGAATAACATTGTAGTGACAAAAGATTAAGGGAAGAAACAAAAGCACTGAGCTCTGCTTTATGCTACCCTCTCCTCAGTAAGGTGGGTTCTTATGAATGCTTTAGCTTGGTTTTGCCATTCTCTCTCTCCACAAAATGAGGCTAAATAACTCAACTATTGTACAGATGCTATGAAAGACTGATGAAGTTGCTACATAAAGGAAAACTACTAGTTTCATAAACTATTGTACAGGTTATGCCAAAGACTGGGCTAATCACTGCTCCTATTTTTATATCATACTTTTAAAGTTTGTAATGTTTCACAAGGGTAACCAAGATCAACATATAGTTTCTTTGGTTCATGCTGTGTGAAATGTTCATGCTAGAAAGCTAAGGGTTTATTTCATGTATTACACATATCACAGTGAACACATGAATACTGCCTTAGACACAAAGGATTTTACTTAACAAAGGATGATGTGTTAATTTTGTCACCCAAATGGGTCTCTTGTAAAACCTCATGTACCTTTCTAAATGTCCTGAGAAAGTTTGTGCCAGACATTCTATGGCTATTATTCTAAAAAGCAAGTCTCCTTTCTGAAAAAAGCATTTCTTTTTTAGAAGATAAACAATGGAAGGGTAAAGCTGTCCTAAAGGTAAAGTAAGGTCAATGCTGTTCAGAGCCATCAAATAATTTATCCTGGAAAAAGAACACTGGCAGGCTGAGCTAATCAAAGGCTTTGGTTGACTGAACATTGGCTGACTCGCTGTGGCACTCTATTGACTTTCCAGAACTTGTCGATCCCTTCAGTCTCCCCTGCATTACTGTAACCATGAAAGAACGACACACATCATGAGCTCTGCTACAGTTCTAACTGCAAACTATTTCTGAAATATTTCTCAGTGCCCTTTAAAACTTAGCATTTCCTCAAGCTGACAATAAATTTTTTAAGACTAGTAAACTATTTGGAAAAAAGACTCTTTGCTTTCCCAAAGAACCTCTGGAAAGTCATGTGGTCTTGACATGCCTGTGAAAAAACATCTGTTGTAAAAAATCCTCTTTTTCTTTTTTCTCTTAATCCTGCCAGTTGTGCAGTCTTGGTTATATGTCTACACAAAAGGGAGTATCATCTGTAATTTAGGTTATATGTGATATGTACAGCTATGTTTTTCCAAAATGGAAGTGCCTATTATCAGCAATCCTTATTGCTATACTCTATCGCTCCCCTGACAGTTTACAATCAAGAATTTCAATCTCAGCTTGTGTTTCACCTTTACTTCCAAGGACCTTTCTTTGCTGGCACTCCCTGGCTGCCACAAATCTTTCTCCCATTCTGCTGAATGAAGATCTTGTGGCTTTGCTTCCTTCTCTTCACATGAGCTGCAATCAGTTCAACCTTTTATATAGTCTCATCAATTTAATGAGGTAACATCCAGTCAAGTGCTGTACAGCTCATGAAAATTAAGATTTGTAAGAAAGGGATCATTGTAGTCAATGCCAGGAATGGGGAAAGAAAGAACTAACCATATTCAATTAGAGCCAGAAGGAACTCCCTAAAAAGCTCCTGTGCTCTCAGAGAAACCAGAGAGTTCAGGACTTACATGGTGTGTGTATAGCTGTCCTGCTATGCTCAAAACTCAAGAATTTATAGAGCTGCTAGGCCAAATCCTGCACTCACCAGAGCATAAATCTACAATAATTCCATTAGCCTTTGTGGATTTATGTCACTGCAACGGAAATCAGAATCTGACTCTTTGTTTTCCCTGCTTTATGTGATGAATAACATGCTCATCATAAATACAGAGTGTCAGGAAAACCCAAGTGTTACATCACAGGGATTAGAATAGGTGTGCTTTAAAAATGGCTGGGCAGCAATCAAGACAAATAGATGTTCCTGAGGAATATGCACCCTAATGTCTAGCTCCTGCTCTTAACAAAGTAGAATGCAACATTTTTCTCAAACTTGACTTTTATCAGAACAAAAAGAAACCCTGGTCATTTGCCAGTCTGCCTTTCCTAAGGGGTTTGCCCTCAGAGGTTTTGAAATGACAGCTTAGAGAGTGTGGAGCGAAATAAAGAATTTAAGATGACATCTTTAATTTCCTTTAGTTAGATTTCAAAATTTTATAGAACTAAAATGTTGTAATCTGAGGATCCAATTTCACTTGTTTTAAGTTTAAACAAAGGCAAAGACAATTAAAAAATGGGACATTATATTGACCCTTGTTCATCCTTGTCACAATTCTGGATATTAAGTGATTTTTTAAGGTGAAGAAACTAAGTCTTCTGTATATGTGAACTCTGGGTGCGCTGTGGTACTAAATACAAGTTAGCTATGTGCTGGACAATGCTTACAGGGGAAGACAAGAGCTAGTCACCTGTGGTTTGGCCATTGGAAGGCTGAACTGTAGCATGATGGTCACTAGGATGGTCCCCAAGCAGGGAGCAGTTTGATGCAGCCGAGTTTGGAAGAGGAGCTGTGAGCATCAGCCTGGGCATCAGGCCTGAGTTTGTATCTGGGCTACCTAGGCTCATGGGTCTCCAGTCTGGGAATGATCCTGGCCTGGGAGCAAAGCAGGTCATCCTGAGACTGTATGCGCTGAAAGTGATACTTCGGTTCGCAGACTGGAGCAGGTCACAGACAGTGCTAATTCGGCGCTCGGTCTTGCTATGCTGCTTCTGGAGCTCTATGACCTGATTCAGGGAGGAGCAGGGAAGTAAGGAGGGATGCACCTACTGATTCTTTTTGTTTGTTTGTTTATTTAAATTATATTAAAACATCACAAAACATGTAAAGGTTGTTGTTACCACCAAATTAGTCTGATCTCTGTGTCTGAACGTGCAGGATCTGTGAATCGTTAGAAATCAGTTCATAAGTGTCTGTAACTTCGTGTTTACCTAACAGGTAATTATTCCTATTAATCACTTCTGATAAACACTTTTAGGGCTAATGACATATTTCCATAAATATTATTCCTAGCAGCCATTATGAGGCCAGAAACTATTCATGATAATAGGCATCCTAAAATTTTGTGGGTAATATCTACCATCAGCCAGGCATGGATTTACTGGGCAAATGCAGATTTGTAGCCCTCTATTAGCACAGGGTGATGCACCACAAACTCTGTTACACGCTGCAGAAGAGGCAGTGCCAGGCTTGCCATCCATTTCAGAAAACTCAGGAACTGAGAAGGAGATGCATTGCAGGTAGTTATGGTTTACTGAGAGATGACAGGTTGGGGCAAATAGTATTCTGAACGGCAGACTTCTGCCATAGCAAAGTTAGGGATGGGAATGTTGCAGCACCTAAAGGAGGAAAAAAAATGTCTTCAAGTCTGACACTGTGCTGACCTCCTGAGAAAGGGGGTAGAACTTCCCATTGCCTGCCAGGCCAGCCTGCAGGTTCTTGCCATAGATGACAGGCTCCACGGGAATTCTTTGGGGGTTTAGAATCTAAAGCATATTTCTAAAAGCATATGGCTCATTGCTGTTACCATCAACCATTTCTGTTGATGTCAAGCTGGGCATTAGCATCAAAGGTTCAGATCCCTGTTCTAACATGCCTTTCTGTACTGTAGTATTAAGTGACTAAGTGAGACCACTTTTATATCCCATATTGTGGCTGAAGCAAAATTAAGGCAGTGCTGTTGGTAGCATGCACATGTTCCCATTTTCTTCACAATAAGAGATCCACATCTTTTCTTAGGAAATCAAAAGAAGCCTCATATTTTTACAGCAATCATAAAAAATGAGAATAAAAGCAGGTAAAATCTGGATGGTACAAAACTTGTACCTTGATGAAGTTCAGAAGTGCCATGGACTTTTAGCTTTTACTAAACATATCTGTCTACTTAATGTGCTGATTTATGTTTGAGATCATCTGCAACTTCAGTGACAAAACAGGAAACATGTATTTTGAAGTACCTGATCTTAATTATTCTAATGCTCTGTCAAAAGACTTTTTAAAGTGTGCTTTTATCCAGTTGTCAGGAGTCTGTATGGGCATTAGCTGCAGAAAGTGGACACAATGAATGGTGTCCCAGCCAGACACTGAACAGGATTGATATTAGCAGAAATCTGTTTATCTGAAATAAAAGTTATTTCTTTGTTTAGCTGAATTTACTTGAAATATTTCCAGACTTGACAGAAACTCAGAATAAGATTGTGAATGAAAAATGGACATGTTTATGAAGCAAAAATGTAACAGAAGGATCTTATTTTCAGACTGATTCTAGCTGTTACCTTATGTGTTCAAAATTGGGGCATTCTCATGTCAAAAATCCACATGCACTAAATATCTTTTGAGCAGCTACATTGCCATTTCCGTTGCACTGAATTTCCAAGGGGGAATTCTTCCTTAAGCTGAAAAAACACAGCACAGAGCTGTAATTGTATGCACAAGAGGATTACCACCCAGATAAGCTTATTTTGAACAGGACAAGGATCTCACATTTCACATACTGGGTTTTTTTTTCCTTAGCAAATTATAAAAGTCCATTCTATTTGCTAGATTTATCTTATACAATTCAGGAAACACACTTTAGAAGAATTGCATGGATTAAATATAAGGTCTCAACAAACCTGAACATGCCTTCAAATATTTCTTTCTTAACTGCTTGGATGTCCCGTCTGACATAGTGCTTATGATCGTTCCTTTAGAGAAATATCCTTCAGCCACTCAACATAATAAGCTGATAGAAAGGTGATCAGCTTGGCTATTGGAGTTACATTCTCATGCCTTGAAAAACTGATTGCTATTTTGCATCTATGTATGGAGAGCCTGAATTCTGCTCTGCTGTACACTTTTGCAATAAATGGATCTAAGGTGAATTGTGATGACAGTGCTGCAAGTGGGATTCAGTTCTACAGGAACATCGGTCTGAAATGGCAACTTAGGTCAACAAATCCATTTCCCAGTACTAGCAGGCAGCCACAGAGTCCTGAATGGGCTAAAAAACCCCATCTGTTTCTTGCTATAATACTGCCCAAGTTTTTAATGGGAACAAACAACATCTACAATAATAAAAAAAAAAAAGTTCTATAATGACCTACAGAAAGGAAGCAGGATAAATCAAAGATATTGCTAATATTGTAGGNTTTTTTTTTTTTTTTTTTTTTTTTGCATATTCACAGGGGAACCAGGACAAAGACTGTGCCCTTCAATATAGAGGAACGCAACAAAACAAGAAAAAAACCCCTAACTATTCCACTTGGATTAGGGGAAAAATTCTTCTTGATCCTAAATCTGGCTACCAGTTTAACTATAAGCTTACTTTAAGTGGCACCAGGAGCAGTGCAGCACTGCTTTTGCATCCTGTCTAGACACGTGGCCTATTTCCAGTTGGCTGGTCATTAGAGGAACAGAACAAAAGTCAAACCAAAAAAATTAGGAGCCAATTTATACATCAAGAGAGAAAAGCAAAAAAATAATCCTTCTTGGCCCAAAGGCAGCCAGTGAATGCCCTGAAGCACAAGATTAATATAATACAATGTATGTCGTGAGCAGGCAGTGATCCGATTTCCTTTCAAAACTGCTTGGAGACTTGGACCCAAAGATTCATGTCTGTCCAAGGCTGTGTTGGGTATTGAAAGCCATAGCTTTCACAACAGTTTTCTGCAAGTATAACTTCTCACTCTGGAAAAAAGAGAAGCTTTTATCTCTGCAGAACTAAATACTGATCTAAAGAGACATTTCAAACCTGAAGTCAGCAAAAGAAGTACCCAGTGCCCGGAACCTGCTGGTAGCTGGTCATCTGGGAAATGGAGTAGGAGAGCAGAGGTGCAGGCAAAGGAACTGGGAGCAAAGGCTTCACAGCAGCGTGCACAGTGCTCTGCAAAAGCCTTCCAGTAAAGGTCTGTGCGCTTCTGTCTCCATATCACATATTAAGAGTCATCACTTTGACCTGTTATTACTCAGAAGACCAGGACAAAAGAAGATGTATGAGTAGGACTGGGTACTTGACTGGCTTTCTAGGAGGTCTCCCTTCACGTTCTAGGCACCACATTTAAAATCTGTCATGACAGGCATTTTACATCAACAGAAAGAGAAAATTGTGGTGGTGGTAATGGGGATCATAGTAAAATGTGATCTATATGTATTTGGGGATGTGAGAGTTTTATTTTATTTCTATAGCATCCTGAGCACTTTCTTCTGATGTATTTACTTTGCATTTATGTTTTATTAAGGTTATCCTTTCCTACCTGATTGCATGGATTAATCAAATACAGAACCTATGGAAGATTAAGATATTACCCTCATCTAGACTAATGTATTTGTGTATGTGTGTGTATCTCTGTGTGTGCATTTGTGGGCAGAAAAAAAAACCCAAATTGTTTTTATTTCCTCTAACTTGGGAAGAAAATATCCATTATTTTTATTGGAATTAATATTTGTTTCAAAGAATATTGTTTGTGTTGCAGTAGTGCCTACAATTCCAACTGGAGATGAGGGCCCCTATTTGGCATGCGCTGTACACATCTATAACAAAAAGCATGCCCTATCCCAAAACCTTACCATCTGCACAGTTAATGGGAGATAACAGTGGATACAATAGACCAGAGCAGAATGAAGAAATGGAGGCGCAGTTTAATCAGTGTAATAGGCATCAACCTGAAATGAGACAAAGACTGATCTTGCAGTGCTTACTCAAGGCAAAGGGTTCTGTTTCACACTGTGTAGAAGGAAATCCCTTCAGAAAGGTCATTCCCCTTTCTAGCTGTCAGTGACATCAATGACAAAAAGAAGAACTATTACTGCTTTAGTATGTATGTATTACAAAGTGAAGGGTTAACCTTGATCCACGTGATCATGATAATTTAAAAAAAAAAAAAAGTCTTCCTGTATAAATAATATTTTAGATTTCAAGATATAGTAATGCAAATGGCAGTAGAAAAGCAAAGGTATTCCAAAGGAAAGAGGATGTACAGTCAGCTTTGCTAGAAAATTAATATACGTTCATTTCCACTAGATAGGACTAGATAGTTCAGGAAAATGGTAATTTTCTTTATACATATTTAATACTGTCAACTTGAATACAGCTTATATTGGCCATAGCCAAAAGTCTCCTTCAGTGCATGAGATGTTTGAGAAATGTTGACTTTATGGTACATTTTGTTCAGTTGCTTTTGAGGGCAGATACTGTTGCCTCAAACCAATTTCTAGCAGATGATTTTCACACTACCAAAATCACAATGACTGAGCAGAAGTGGTCCCTTAGGTTGTCTTTTCAGGCAGTTTGGCAGCTGGCAACCTGTTGAAAGTTGTATGAATGAATATATTTTGTGGTAAAAATTCTTTCTAGATAGGAAAAAATCATTTGCCATAATTCACAAGCTAACACCTTTAATTTAGAATGTGCTGCATTCTTGAAAATTTATAAAAAATAAAATTTTAACTTCTCAAAAAACAGCTTCTTCAATTTTATAAATCAAAAATATCTTTCTCCAAATATGTATCAATAAAAGAGATTTTCCCTATGTGTTTAATAAATAGCTAGTGACTCATGAATTATAGCTGCACCGACTTGGATAGCCAACATCCCAAAATAGAGAGGCGAGCCACAGAGTGAGAAAATGCCTTCCATCTCCTTCTGGACAACCTTTTCCAAGGGCTTCCTGATAAATGAGAAGAAAAAGATTTCAGAAAATGTATTTTTTTTCCCAGGGTTTGGGGGTAGATTTTCATTGAATTCATTATTTCCAGATTTCACATGCTACAAGAAACCCCAGATTTCTCTAGCAGTAGTACCACAGGAGCTGCTCCCCTTGTCCTCTTTAGGCTATCCTGCTGCTCAGCCTCCTTCTCCTGAAGGCCCCCACCCATGGAGTCCCATCAGGAATGGATCTCACGGAGCTATACTTGGAGCAGTGATGAGGATATAGCAGAACAAACACGGTGTCAAGCTCAGTATTTCTTTTATTTATTGAATGCGGGGAAATATAACTACATAGTGCAGCTATATAGTACAATAATATATCATCCAGACCTCAGCTTATATATGTATGTAGCAAATTCAAAACATCACGTATTCAGTAATCCAATACTTGGAGTGCATAACACTACAGTATGATGCAGGGGCTAATGCAGGTCCAAACGTGGGTGAGGTTTGTCTGAGGACATACACATGACTGCAGAAAGACACTGCTTTCTGGCTATTTTTTGAAGTTGAAAACAATCCTTTCCAAAATATATAGTTTTGCCTATGTATTGAGGAGGGGAAGACATGTGCCATTCATTTGATAAAAAGATGGACTAATTACCAGGCAGCCAGATGGCAAAATACAAACTATAATTCACAGGCGAGCATTCAGCACAGATCAACACCTCCCGTATGGCTCCCACACCCCAACAGCAGTAAAAACACAGAGCTACAGGCATGAAATGCTGCAAGGCTCTCAAGAAACCATCTAATCCATTTTCTTGCACTCAGCAAGGAAATTTTGGGTCAGTGCAATACAATTTTATTCCACAAAAAGACTGTATGGACAAAAGGTTTCAATAATTAAAAATTCCTTCATATGCAAAACGGGCAACAAAGAAAAAAACAAGCCTCAAAGCAAAACCTTGAGAAATTCACTGAAACCCAAACCACAAAAACCTCAGAAGAGAGAATAACCACAACACACATCCTGACTGCTGCAGACACATGTGGCTCTTTAATGTGGTTACAAGTAGAGCATGCAACAGGAACCTTTTATTGCACATGGGATCATTCACACACATACTGAGCAACCAAAAAATACATTTCCATAACACGTGCAAAAAACCCAGCATCTGACACTGAGTATAAAATAAGCTTTGCTGTAATGGGCTCACAGAAAGCAACGTGATGGACACGTTATAAGAACCTGAATAGAATATGAACAACATTTACCACAAATCAGTGCCAAGGAAAGGCAACTGATGAATCTGCACAGGCAGGGATGCAGCTGCCATGGGCTGGGTGTATGTGAGATGATGCTGGTGCTCCTACCCTGCCACAAGAACGCAGACCACAAGCTATCCTGGGTACTGGCAGCAAGGAAGGGGTCCCAAACCCTATGAACAGTTGTAAATCTTATCCTCATAGAAATTGTTCTGAAACTTCTTTAGAGGACTGTAACTCCTACGCTTGCGCTGGACTCAGACACCCATAAGTCAGGGGTCTTCTTTGTGTAATTCTTGATTTGCACAGGCACACCTGAGAAACAATGCTGTGGCACCCTATGGTCTGGGCACCAGTTTTGGGTTTGTCTGCCTTCGTGCCACAGTGCTGAGTATGCAACACATCACCTGCTGACTGCTGAGGACAAATGGGAGAGGATGGCATCTTATTGTACTTTTTGGTTTTTAATTGATTCCGTATTTGTGCACTAGGTTCTAGAAGACAGAGGAGGGCATGGTAGAAGCTTTCTTACGCATTCATAATTGCCAGCAGGAATATATTGCGGGTTGTTTGCTCTGTGCTCAGAAGAGAAAATAAGAAGTCAGAATGTATGTACTTACTTAGTGCCATTATTGAACAAAATTCCTGATTAACATACATGATAGTCTGATTTAAAGAACTGCTGTTGTTTCTATTTCTTACATTTGCTGGTTTTGGGGTTTTTTAACCTCCCTGAATATGAGAAAGCAGGACAGGAATCTTGACTTTCTTTCCCTTGAAAATGTTACTGGTGAACACTGACCAGAGCCACTTCTGCGCTGGCGCTGGTGGCAGACAGCAGGTCCAGATTTCAAAGATTTCTTTGGCAGCTCTCTGAGGATGCCCTCCAAGTACGGCACCATTTGCATTCTCAGGGGCTTCACCCGTGCAGCTTCTTGGTGCTCTCCCCATGGACTGTGGCTGACAAAGTCTGCTCCGAAGTTGCCATAGCTCAGACTCCTCAAAGCTCAACATTCATAGGGGATGTGAAGCCAGAATGAGAACGATGAGCACTGGGGAAGGGAAAGCTTTTTACTTTTTAAATTTAGCCTTCATGCGTTTGCACAACTCCTGTAGCTATCAGTGGGTGTTAAGGGTTTTTCTCCTGGTTAGTGCTTTGAAATTTAACTTTCTATATGAACTGGAAATGTAATAGGCATGTACTTTTTCTTTACATTTACAAACTGACATGTTTGGAATATTTTGTGACCTAATTATATAACGAAAAAGCAAAGTATATCAATGAACTGAACACATAAAATGTAGGAAATAAGTTTGTGCATGCATATATAGCATGAACAGCAAATTTAACTACATTTTCTACAAGAATTACTGAACTGCTGGTAGCAGATTTATTTAAATTAACCTGGCTACATGAGATTTAACACTGGGAAGCAATAAGGATGGAAATATAATTTTCTCAGCTGATATATAGCTACCTTTCATATTCAGATTCTGCTGGAATTCAGGCCCTTGCTAATAGACTAGATGCTCAGAGGTACCTCCATAACACCACTTTCCCTCCTCCTCAGTTCCTTCAGTTGGAGATGATCTCTGCCTGCATTGTGCTCTTTCTACAATGCTTCAGATGCATCTGGATGGCCCACAGAAAGGTTGCAGTAAGTCAAGAACCCAGATGAACCAAAGTGGCTTTGTTGTGTAATGTGAAAAAGCTTAGGAAGCCTGTGAAGTGTGTGCTGTGCACTTACTTTTCCTGGAGTTTCATTTTCACAAGATTACAGAACAGTGTATTTGTTTCAAATGATAGACCAGACGGGCTGTGTTTCAGTGACTGCACAGATTCCCTGCTCAGATGTTCCCAATGGCTCTACTTTCTAAATGGGAAGGATTTTACTGCTCTCACCATGAACTGTCACTGCCTACCTCTATACGTACAAAATCTTTTTGAGGATTCATATTTTTTGTCGCAATATTTACATAGTGTTTGACATCTGCAAACTACTTTCATAATCTTAAGAAATGTATTCAGACAACCATGTATTTCTAGGCACTTTCTTCTGCAAGAAGCCCTGTATAAACTGAAGGGGGATTTTTTGCAGAATAAAGTGCCACCCAACGTAGTAACAGCATCAGAATCATGTAATGCAAATGACATAAATACTCCAGGACAAGGGTGGTTGTTCCAGGTATTCAATACTTACCCCAGAAGTCCTTGATTTACATCTGAGGACAACACTACATTTGGAGTACAAATTAGAGATTTCTGCAGTCTTTGTAAATTATTATTGTAACTATTGTAACTACAGAAGATATTTTAAAATATTGAAACAAGAGGCTTCTCCCTCTTCTGTGGAAGGTTCTGTCCTTACTGGAAAAGTAAGCCAGCAGATGAAGGGTAATATCCCCCTTGCAGCTGACTACTTTGCTGAGAACAAAAGAGAAAATGTATCCCATAGTGATGTCTTAATGGCACTCAGGGTCTGGTACTAATCTCAGACAAGGCATAATTACTGTGAAATTATCTCCTCTGTAGGGGCGTAAGCAAGAACTGATTTTGTAAAATCTTTTCTATGTATTTACCCAGGATTAAACCTGATCCTCACTGTGAAACTATCTTGGCAAAGCAAAGGATCCTAAAAGGTTAAGACAAACATGATTTGCAGACAGGATCTTTTTTGTCCAGAACACCCACATCCACATGAATTGTCAGCCTACAAGCACATGCGATATGCACTACAATCAGAGTCGTGAACACAGTGGGGCAAGAGAGGCACCAGATGGTGACAGATGTGAGGGCCACCACCTCGGGGTGTTCTGCAGGTCCAGGGCAGACTCTGGAAGAAGCATCTGGCAGCTGAGAGATGCACAGAGCAGTGAGGCTGGGGGGGAGATTGCTCCAGAGGAAAGAGCACAGGGGGGAATAAAGCAAACGTGTTCGGTGTACCAAAATGTCCTCCCCCTGTCTGAATACAATAAACAGCTTTGTGCATGGACCTGCAAGCCCTGTATATAATCAGTGCTCAGTTAATTTAGCCTATTAAAATATTTTTATCTGGGGAGAGAGGAAAATCCATGAGCACTTACTGCATCTGAAATTCACTTGCATGAACAAAACCTCTAGTATTGCTTTGCATGTGATTTCACTTACCTCTGTTTTATACTATTGTAATCCCAGTTATTTCAGCAGCCATTTTACACTGTAACATCTGAGGCCAGAGTGCGTCCCTTACAACAGACTTTAAGTGCTGTGATCTTGGAGGGGATCTTTCATCTTGTGGGATAAAAATTTTTACTGGGAATATTCAGACCATGGGTTTTGTACACATTTTAAATGTTGTGTGTAAGGGGTCATACACAGCCTTTGTGGAAATGAAAGTTTGAAATCACTATGCTGAAAGTTTCAAATATTTGTGAGATTCACCATTCAGAAATTCATTAGAAATACAATTCCACTAGCAAAAAGGATGTTCTCTGCCTGGTTTTCCTATTTATGCATACCTCTTCTCACAAAGCATGCATTATATTTAGTCTTTTGTCTAAGGTGTAGGTTAGTAATCTACAGTTTTGAGATTTTCTCTTTTAATTTCTCAGTCCACGGTATTTGACATTTGAGCAAGATCAGTTTTTGCGTATTTCAGTGTGGGTGATGATTTTATCAAAATCTTAATTAAGGGACTCCAAGTTGAAATATTAACCTCCATCATGCTTAGCTTGTAGCATTCCTGGACAAACAGTGTGTACTGTGCATCTTTGTAAGGGAACTTCTTTTCCTTAAACTTTTTGCATTAGCAACATGGTCCCCTATTAAAACAAAATATCTTCACAGGAAAAGTGAATTGTGTAACTCCAGTAGCATCATCCCTCCCTCGATCAGTACTGCATCCTGCTGCTCTTCATTCCACATCCTTTACTGTGTGCTGCAGAGTGGTGGTTATTCTTCTGCTAAGAAATGTCCTCTGTAATGCTGAAATGTTGTTAAAATGTGGGGAACATGTCTAAAACCACTGCAGCCAGCTGTAATGAAGTGAAGTCCATTACGAACATTTCTCTTCACCACACTCCTCACTGTAGCACATACATTTATGAGACCCTCCCAGGCACTGCATGACATTGTGAGGACACAGAGACTGAAATAATGAGTAGCCACTGTGCAGTAACATGTCATTTTACAGCAGGGAACCTGTGTATGGTAGGCATGGTGCCACACAAAGATTGATTAGAACCAGATGGTAAAAAATACATTGCAATACGCACATTCCCTAAGGCACTTTCCGGTGCGGTCCAAGTTCCAGATGTCAGTACTGGGATGGAAATGCTTGTAGTTGACCACACTGCTGTATAAAAGTAATTATATTGGTGGTGTACAGTACAGTACAGAGGTCACATGCCTACCAAACTCCAATCAAGACAAGTGTTGTTACGGTCCATTTTCTGGTCCAGATTTCAGAAATCCTACATTCAGTTCCTGTCTCTGCTATATACTGGCTGTACCAATGCAGTATCATCCTTGTGGGTAAAGGCCTAATCCAGTTGCTGTCATTGGCAAAATTCCCACTGACGTGCACAGGAAGAGATTTTAAAGCTTAATCTTCATGTTCCTCATCTAGTAAATAAAGAAGATACTTCATTTCTCCTAGCACATCTGTCTATTATTTGTTTATTTATACTATAATCCCTTTGGACAAAGACTTGCTAATTTTGGCCCTTCTATAAAATTAATATCAGTAATAACCTGTGTCATCCCCAAGCCAAGTAACATCAGCATGTTAACTAAACATCAGTACCATAGGTTTCTAAAAATCAAGCGTGCTCACCAACGGGTGGAAAAATACAGCTAACAGTTTGTCAGAGGCTTACATGATCATGCTGTGGCATGCAAGTGGTCCTGTCCTATGGCTAGCCCTCCAGTGCTTTTCCAACACCTTTACGGTCAGCACTATACGGGGCGCCCAGAAAGAATAAAGATGTTTTCCTGCAGTTCACTGGGAACTTAGAGCAGCTCAGCTGCCCCAAGCACATAGAACAATTAGATCATTCTCTATAAACTCCTCTCACAAAAGTCTGATCATTGCAGCACAGCTGATACTTTGTAAAGTGGCCATTCTCAACTGAGCTAGGTTAATGTGGTTAAGAATATTAAACTTCCTCTTAGATAATATCTAGCACAAAGGCCCTCAGTCTCAGCTGAGATCTCTCTGGGTTACAGTGATATAAATAATACTTAATTACTGTGGGAATTAACTGATATTTAGCAATTTCAGCTTTATTACAGCACTTGCCCTTTGAAAGTTGAAGTGATAGATTCTATAGGAACATTCAATGCTTGTGGAAACGCAACTGTAATTAATGGTAACAGCAAGATCTACTGAGACAAAAATGTGATGAAATCTCAGCAAGTTTACAATTAAAAAAAAAGATTTGCAACATTAGCACATTTAAAAAGCAGTTTTTTTGTTTGTTCTATGTGTTCTGCAGAAGTTTTAAATATGTATGTAAGTACTGAAAGCGTTCTTTTTTGGTCCGGAAGTGCTGAATTTTAAATTATATTTGTAGTTCTCCCTTCAGTAAGACAATCCATTCTACTGGTGAGACCATGTATTTCTACAGTCTAGTAATATCTTCTTCCAGTGCGATAGATTTTGTCTTACACTACAGTAGAGAGTGAATAATTTTCCATTATAAGTAGGACTGTTTTCTCACTTCAGCACAAAAAAAAAAGTTTAATTTTCATCCCACCAGCATTTAATTCACTTTGGGTCTATTTTTCATTCTCGATAGTTGTGTAATTCATGCCCATCTGTTTCTCTGCAAGTCAAGCGCTCATTTTTATTTTTGAAATGTTTTCTTCTTTTTGTATGTTGCAATAAATCTTAGAATAATATTTTGCCGATTGATCAACTATTTCCACTTGTAACTGAAGACATTTGAAAAAGAAGCACTAAAGAGTTTCCTTAACACCCATGAGGTTCACAGTAAGTGCAAAAATTTTCTTTGGTCACAGCAAAAATGAAAGTAATTATTGTCAGGAGTGCCAGGTTTATGTTATGCATTCACAGTCAAAGGCAAGCTCTAGTTTCTAAATGCAAATGATGTAATATAGTCTCTCAGCTCTAGAATAATGTATAAGAACAAGGAACAGAAAAATCGTAGCTTAAATCCACACAGCAGCATTCTGCTCACATCATGAATAGACAGCGGGAAGCAAAATACACAAAGAAGGGAAGGCAAGAGGAAAAAGGAGATGCAATTACTCAGCAGTAAAAATAGTGAAATGATTCTCAGGGGTCACCTATAATGGAAAATTAGATTCTTTAGTTTCAGATGAAAATATGAATGTAACTTGAGATACAACATCTTTATTATCATATATTATACTGTTTTGACCCAACTTGTCCTAGCTCTTGTCCACACTGATGGGAAAAGCCTTCTTTCTGACCTTAAAGAACTTCTCAGCTTGGGGTCCAGCTGCTGCGCAAGAGTAAGATCTCCTTACCTCATTCCCTTCCCACATGGGAGAGACCAGAGCAGCTACTAGATACAGATGTTCATGATAATTTTCTCTGTCCCGTATTCAAGGGGAAGAAGGAGAGCACAGTGCGTCAGAGACGTACTGCCTCCAAGGACTGGTCCTGGGAGGAGTAGGTTACTTTGCCCAGAGCTACCACTGAAGACACAGCCTAGCCTTTGGCTTTTCAGCTCCTGTGGCAGTTAGGCTTTCTCTTTTCAAATTTACAGAAAAAATCAGTTGCTTTAATCAGACACTTCAAATCATATCACACGCTGGTGAATAGCTCTCTTGGCAGCAGGCTACCACTTCACTGTCCTTCCATAAATATAAAAGATATAGAGAAGGTCTGCTCTCAGCCCTCACTTTCATTGGGGAATAAACTACTGGCTCCCTAGGTTTGTGGTTTTTACTGCAGGGCTCCTGGAGCAAAGCCAAAGGATCATTCCTAAGCAACTCTGAACATACAGTAGACTTAGTTTTGTCTGTTTTGAGGCATCCTCACTTGATTTTCCAGCCTTTCTTTCCAAGGACATTAAGTTTACAAAATTACACCCTTTGTTTCCTCTTTCAGCTGGCTGGGAGGCAGTTCCCCCCCAACCCCCCCCATTATTTTTGGTACTCCTTGACCAATTTCAGCCCCGTATAGCAGATGGTTAGAGAACTCAAATACAACAACTGTCTACACTGAAATCTAGATGCTGATTAAAGAAAAGAGACCCCACTGGTGCTTCTTCTGAAGTAAAGGCAGAGAGAATTCAACATGATTTCTTTAGCAGCATCTGGCTGGTCAATCAACAGGCATGCCCTGACTGGCACATTAAAATGCACATTTTACCAGGTTGCCCGGCTAAAAGCCAAAAAAATAGCTTGGCCTTATAAGAAGTGTTGGTGAGTGGAGAGCTAAGTTATCACCAGCAGGCTGGAGGACTACTGCAGTGTGAAGAGAGGGTACAGGGCTTTGGGACGAGGCTGCACGTACTGCAGGGAAGCTAGATGACAACAGGTATCACAGCAGCAAGGCAAAGGAACGTAAGGGTGAGCTGAGTGTATTGTGGTGAGAGTATTTTAAAGGATATACTACACAGACCCATAAGAAACCCAGCTTCACCAGTTCCACAGGCTGTGGAATAACTGCTTTGGCATAGTTACCTCACCAGGACTTCAGGAGTCAAAAAGAGTCCATGGTTTGGAGATCCTGACAGAACTCAGGCAATTGAGTTTGCAGTATGGGCCTTCCTGCTGTTAAGCAGACGGGACCGAGAAAGCCCACTAACAACTTCAGGAGCAGCCCCAAATATTCTGATTCAAAGGGATCCCAGCAACCTCAAATAAAGCAATCACTTTTTATTTTCCATGTCCAGGCAAGTCAATCTGGGACTAGATTGTGTACCTTTTATGTTGTGTGACTAAATTTTACCTGGCTCATTGCTTTTCCATTTTGATTTCATAGCTTGATTCTGTGCTATCTTAATTTGTGTAACTACATTGCTTCTTAATTTCCATGAATCTGAATTGAGAACACAGAACAGCAGAACAGGAAATGATTTTCCAGCCTTGCAGGATCCTCAGCCTTTCCCCACACCTTATATGACCGAAATTGAAGTTTTTCAAAACCATCAGAGGAAACAGGACAACACCTATACCTTCATGCTGGAATAGCCCCATGATGTGAGCATTCACACAGGATCTGCATCATCACCTGAACATCCAGAGGAGTTTATTTAGAGGGATTCAGATCCAAGCTTATAGCAGTTTATGAATGCTTGATCTTTAATATATAGTGTGTGCATATAAACATACAAAATGCACAAACACATATCAATGGTTCACTTATCTGTATGACGTGATAAAGAAAAATCTGCAAAAACTGTCTTCCCAGCCCTACCATCAAAAACAAGCTTTTGAAACTTTCAGATTTTTTATGTATACGTTTTGCATGCATGTTTGTGTGTGTGCCTGTACATATATAAATACAGATACGTGCATATACAAAAATCTGAAAGTGTTGTCATGCTTGCAAGTATGATTACCGAACAGCTAAGTCAAAATGGGTGATTTTGCATGCAGCTCCCAGTGCTGTGAGGCTGGACACCTGTTCACCTCAGCCACCAGTGAAGCCGCAGGACTGGGACAAGTCTAGCCCCATGCAGTTAAGGTGCTTTAGTGTTTGTGAACTATTTTGTTTTGCCAGTGAAGGTAATCTGTCAGGGTAGCTGAATTACAGGATGAGATGGCAATTGCCTCTCTGAGCAGGTCTAGTGTCCTAGCAGGCTGTAAGAGCCCTTGGTTGGATTCGTCAGCCAAAAGGGAAAGCAGCACAGAACAATTACAGAGAGTTATATTCCTGCTGAGTTGTACTGACGGGCAGATAAACTGCTGTATTATGCACATGTCCTTTAATAGATTAAATAATTAAGCAATAGGTGGACATCTCTTCCTTAGAGTTTAAGATCATTAAGCAAATTTACTTGGAAGCATTCCTAGAGTTGCAATTATTCTTATTAGATTTAATAGTATCACAGGATGATGTGGGCAGCCAGCATCTTTCCTGATGCAGTTCAAGTGATGGGTTTCATGCTGTGTAATTTGACGTCAAGTCATATTACTGTCATTTTTTTTCCACGTTGAAATATTTTGCTCTCAGCACTGTGCATACATGATATCTTAGTGCTGGGAAGCATTTGTGCCATCTGCTTTTCAACAAGCACTCCTTATTCACCAACAATGCACTTGAAAAGTAAATAGATCAATAAAGCGACAAAGTAGTTGATCAGAAGAGTGGCCATTGCTGACTTCCTTTTCCTTGGTAATGGTCATCAGGCAAATATATAGTTATGACTTTTCTAAACAAGGAATAAAAAGAAAGCTAATTGTACAGACTACCTATATTAAAGATAACGCAGTCTCCCTTGGAAGAAAACTCAAACTATAACAAAATAAACACACTTTATCTCCAAAATGACAATATTCTATGCAATGCCTTAGCAATTTTGTAATATTGTTGTTACATTAAATTAGATGGCATGAAGGGATTCTTTTTTCTCTACCAGTACTCACTTCACATTTAGCCAGAACTTGGCTGAGATCCACCTTTATTGCATGGTGAAGGAAGAGGAGAGCTGTTGAATCTCCAATCTTTTGCTCAAACCTCTGTGAACCTCTCCTGACCCCCTAGAAAGCTCCAGCCACATATGAATGCCACAGGCGCATCAGTGTACTCTCCCTTTGAAAAGGCCTAGCTCTCATTAAATTTGGAACCCAGATGAGCATAGGAGGGGAAGGAAGAATAAGATGAAAGCAGAAGTGTGGTTCTATCTCATATACCAGTCTATGTACTAACAAGGTTGTTTGTGTACCACATGATGATGGTCTCTTCACTGTCTCTTGCTTTGTATTTGAATATGTAATTTTACCAGTTATTGAAAGTTGTTATTAGAAGATGGTGAAGATTAGAGTTTCTTAACATATGGAAAGAATTAATTTCAATGGCAATGAATGATGATTGTCTAACATTAATTATTAATTTTCTAGTATTCCATTACTTAAGGTGCTTACAATGAAAATTTCAGTAGAAAATATCTAGGTCATCTCTGAGCAAGTATAGCCTTTCTTTAGCCTCTCTGAAACAATTCCTTTGTGTCTGCTACACCTTCTTATACAGACATTTTAGTCCACATGCACTAGGGCTCCAAAGCCATTGGTGGCTATCATTGACTATCCAGTCGCCTTCCCTTTCTAAAAGTTTCCTCTGATTGGGACCTTGGTTTACAATTAAACTTGACTTGGCACTTAAAATAAACCAACAAAACATTAGGATGTATTTTTGTTCCTCCGTTTCTTCCTCAGAGTAAGCACTCTAAGCTTAGACCAGATTCCTTTTCTGTTTCTAATATATGGCTTCACCTCTAGTCAGTCCATCCACTTCCCTCTATGCTGTCCTGATTAAGCTTCCTCTGAAGCAATATGTTGAAAATCTACCTTGTATATTTGCTAAACTCTGTTTCAGGTGATTTTATGATCAGCCAGATGAAATGATCAAAGCTTTCAGGAAAAAATCCATTGCTCTGTTCCGATTTAAAAAATCGATCTTGAGTATCAACCATTTCTTTCACTCAAGGGTAACCCGTTGGAATGGATCATCACAGAAGTTCAGACACCACATCTTTTCATCTCCATACAGGATACAGGGTTTTTCCCATTACCTCATGTGACAGGGAAGCACAGGAGGCTGAGAAGTTCCATGTTCAAAGTGGATACTATGGTTCAACACAGATGTACACAGAGGAACCACACAAACTTCTCCAGATGATTGCATGAGGTTTACAATACCTGCTTTGTGGCAGTAAAGCTGGAACAAATATAGAAGGGTGAGTGACTGTAATTTCAGCATGAAAAGTTTTATCTGCTTTTGTTCCACCCATGTGGAGCAATGGGAACCACAAACATTGGTATGGCAATTTAAGTGGCGGGATTCCTTACTGCCTTGTCAGTAGATGCATTGGTAGCTGCTTTCCTTCTCCTCTGTTGCACTCACAGACTTTGTACCTCTCTTCAGTTGATTAGCATTTTGAATTTTGCCACAAGATCATTCTGTTTCTATAGTGATCTTGGCACCACTAGTGTAGGCTCATTTCCTATCACTCATGGTTTACTTGCGTCAATGAGCGCATTATTTTCAACTGTGTTTCTTTCATTCCTGCATCATGTAGGTCATTATATTTATATGCAGCCAATGAGACCAACAAGTTTCTAAAATTGCCAGAATATTTAGAACAGTCTGACAAACTGTACTATGTTCCTGCCTATTAATGTGCCATTATGTTGGGAAAACGGAGCATAAGTAAACACTAATTAGGAAAATAGGTAGAAAAAATTGACAATTTCAGTACAGCACTCAGAAACAAAAATCTAAAAGGTATGGAAGTTAAAAAGTCAGCGCATGCTAGTTTTACAGAGACAGAAGTATTGAGTCCTAAAAGCTACAGCAGGGCAAGAACAAAAAAAGAGGGCTAAGAATGTCTTCAGAAAAGCCATTATTGTTGTTTCTGCTTAGTTGAGGTTGCGGCTATTGTTTACTGTAACATGCGTATAGCACAGGGCAGATCTCATATTCTGATCTACCTTTTAAGAAGGGAGCTGTAAATCAGATAAATGAGCTTTTCTAATTCTATGTACTGAAAACACTTCACAATTGTCTATACCAATCTGTCTTTTTAGTCTTCAGTAGCCACTATAATGATTTTTTGTCCTCTTGGATTATGAGTGTGTACGATGAAGGAGGCCTCTGTTTCCAAACAAGGAGGGAATTCAAGAAGAATTTGTCACTGAATGGGACAGCTAGTAGGTAAAGACAAAACTTTCCCTAGAAATGATTTATTGTTCTTCTAGCACAAGTAACAGAAAAAGTACTGATGTAGCTTAGCTAAGACTGAGTATGAAAACAAGGATGTTGTTCAGACAGTTTAAGTATGTTTGACTTTCTCTGATTTTAGATCATGTTTTCAATAAAAGTATTGGAATTCTAGATTATATTGAATAAACCTTTGCAAAGGAAATTAAAGCAAACAGCAAATGTTTCCATTTCAATGGAAGACAACTAGAAAAAATGTGAAGTTTTGTAGTGAGGATGGGTAAATATGAATGCAAGTGTATTCCTTAATGATCACTGTACTCTACTTTTCAGTAACATGCATGGCGGGGGAGTGGGGGGAAGGGTAATGAGAATGAGTTTGCAGGGATAGAAATTGAGATACAGGTACTGAATACCATGTTTATAACACTTCAATTAATAGGAACCTGTGATATCAACTTGAAGCGCCAGAGAAGGTTATTTGACTTTGAACCTGTGTCCATCTCTAGCCCTGCCACAAATGTTGCTAGCTGTTCTAGTGAAGGTACATGCATTAGATACAGACTTAAGGACTTCACAAAGCCTCTCCCCAAAGCAACATCTCTGATGAGAGGAAACATGTTTATTTCAGGATTTTCAGGGCAGGGACCAGTTATCATTTGCTCTTGTGTTTCTCTCAGCTCTTAGAACAAGTGATTTCTTTCCTGTTGTAATCTTGCTGGCTAAACTGTGCAAGAACAGTTCTTTTTGTTAAGTAATAGTATAACATTCAGCAGAGCTGTAAGAAAAAGTGAACTAGAGGGGACAAATGGTTTAAGCTCTTATTTCCCAGCACTGTGGAACCCTGAATTGAAATTTTTGATAGGCTGATTTTTATTTTTTTTTAAATAGGTCACTGAAAAATACTGTAACTGAAAAATACTGTACTGGGCTTAAGCAAATTGCAGGTTGGGGTCAGGTCTGCAGCTGATGTGCGTTGGCATTGTTTTGTTCTTTTGGCCGTACATTTCGTACAACAGCAAAGAATCTGGTCTCCAATAAATAGGAAATTTTATTACATTAACTCTGACAAAGTTCAAGGATACAAAAGAAGGTGAAATTGCTCTACACCTAGAACAGCTCATGTTCAGATACTCTAAACTCCATATCCACAAAGTGGGACTGAGACGTCAGAATCTTAAAAAGCCCTGCCACTGCTGCCTCTTCCCCAAAATAACCAGTTTCATAAGTGTACATTCCTAAGCCAAGGTGATTTTGCTGTTGGATTCAGGCACCTCCAAAGCTAGCTTCTAGCTTGCTGGGCAATGAGACCCAGGTAAGCATAACAATTTCAGAGACAGACACTGACGTGGAATTGAGATGAAGTTTTTAGTTCAAGTCTCTAACTAAATACAATAGCTGACTCGAGAACTTCTGATCAAAGAATCATAAAACAAATCTAGCCTATTTCTAATGAGAAAAATGAAGGAAGTAAAGAAGATATACAATAGTAAATAAACGAGGCCCACAGTTCACTGTGTCAAATGACTAGAAATGCTGCAGAGTAATTCAAAGTAATATAGCTACACCCTGAAATGTAAGAAAAATAGAGAACATCAATACACAGTTCATTTCTATTTTCATCTAATGCTTTCAAATCAGGCAGGTGAGAGAAAAGACAAACACATTGATCAAACAAATATCAGGAAAAGAGGAGGACATTTGTATGCAGATTCCTAAGATTGCAGCAGGTAGTCAAAAATCATAATTACAAATAAGGCAGGATGTGAGTCACACATATTTGTAGGTTGTTGTGTGAGTTCTGTCACGTAAACAAATTGTATTGGTCAGGCTCTAGTAGAGACACACATCCTGAGCCAGCCTGAAATCTGTGGTTGCCATCATGCAGTGCATCCTGGCTTCTCAGAACTAGGCAGTGACAGCAAATCCACCTGCTTTGGAAGCACTACCAAAGGAAAATCTCTGCTAGCTGATAGAAAAATATTCCATATGACAAATGTTTGAGCAATATGATGTTAACAACATATGCATTCACATTCATTATAAAATTACAGTATGTTAGTTTTCTTTTTCAAGGAGACTAATTTAATTTCTATATTTCTCTGCCTGTAGCATGTCTTTGTGGAGCAATCTTTTCATTTTTTTTACAATAACTGACTTCCCTAACAGACCATTTCTTTAAAAAGTATACATACTATTGGTAAGATGCTATGCTTGAAAAAAACAGGTTCCAAATATTGTTCTTCTAGCTATCATGGAAGAACATTTGTCACTACGAATGGCCAAAGGATAGTAATTTTGTCTCATTTGCATGTCCATCAAAAAGCTGAATGAAATGGCCGCTCCTCATGCCTTTCCAGTTGGAAGCTGTGAAAAGAAAAACAGCCAGCGGCCTCAACAACTGGGCAGTCATGTTTTGGAGCTGAGAACCGCTGTGGAGACAGCTGTGAAATTTTCGTGCCTTCTGCCCCCATTTGATCAAAATTGAATGTCCAGACTCTTCACTGCCTACTGGAATAAGACAGGTTCAGACTTTTTCTGATTTTATAATTTTTGTTGCCTACCTGATAATTTTGCTCACTAGCATGCTCTAAGAGCATTTGAAGCAGCACAGTACCAGTCTGGCTAGTGTTGTGGAAGGTGGCAAAGCTGAGCTGCATGAACATGTGGACAACACCCAAACGAGACATAAAGGGCGCATGACAATAATGGGATAAGATCGTGAGGTTATCATGGCACGGGAATGTATATCAATTATAGAGGCTGGTCAAATGTTTTGGGGGGCTTTAAGGACTTTGTTTAGCTGCTTAAAAGTAGTCATTCATGATAAAGCAGAAGTCATAGTGTGCTTAATGCTTTTGCTTAATATTGACCTATTCTCTGATTGGAGGAATAAGAAGATTCAGAAAGCACCAGAACCAGTTTGAGCCAGAAAAAGAAGACATAGTAATGACTAGCCTAAAAAGCAGGAAAGATAAAGAACCCACTGAGAGATGAGAAAAAGGACTCAATGAGAGAGAGGAGGACCCCAGACCCGAATATTGCTATTGGACCAGACTATGGTGTGAGGGATGGGAACTTAGAATGTAAGGGCATAATCGCCCAGGGACTTTAGTGTTTGGAGTCCCTCTCCGGAGGCACCCAGCTCGAGCTGTCTAAATCTGTGCACCATAGATAGAATAAATTATGCTTGTTTTTTTTAAGGCCTTGATTAGAGATTCTGCTTCGGGGAACCTAGGGTCGAGCCTGAGGGCAGAAGCAGTGCTCAAGGGTGAGTGTGTGTGTGTGTGAGGCGTCAAAAGAGGCACCCATCGGCTCACTGGAGTCGCCTGCTGCAAAGGGACTCCGGTCCGAGCAGCTCAAGTTTCGGGTGGTGTGTGTGCGACTCCTTGATTGGTGTGTGCATGGTACGGTAGCGGCTTCTTCCTTAACAGTAGTGTTTCAATTTCTGAAGCATCCCGAGGCAAATTAGCAGACAACGATATTCATGGCAGTTTTCTGCCACATATCTATCGAAAGACATGTGACTCAGGAAACAGAATGGGAGTTTTAACCTCTATCCTGTGCCTCATCTACAGGCGGGACAAACCAAAGTGCTTCTTCTTCCACTTTGCGGCATTTCACTCTTTCCTCTGCACAAACATGAGCACATTCAAGATGTGGGAGAAGGCATCCTTTTGTGTACAAAGATTTTCAGCCACACCACTTCTTATTAGTGTCTCACTGAGCCTCTCCCATCCACAGTCTCAACTTCTTTCTTTGACTGGAAAATAAATAGGACTTTTTCTCTTGCAGTAATTGATAAAAGTCCAATAATTTCTTTCTCTAATTTTCTTGTTACTCAGTTCGGGTGCTGAGACAGTAATTTATTTGCTCTGGTGTTGGTTACATTTTGTCACTGTCACTTCACAGAAGTTTCCAGTATGCTGCTGGTTATGTTTTCACCTTCAGTAATGACTTGCTCTAGCATGAATTCCATTTTTCTTTGCACTAACTGGAGTCTTTTCTTGGCTGCCCCAATTCATTTCAGGGGATATAAGCTGCCTCATACAATGGATAAACATCCCCTTAAAAGTGGAATGCACCATGTATATGACCTGTTATGCTAGTGATGATTATCTAGGTAGGCAATGCTAGAGAAGGAAGAGCAGCGCTCCTTTCCCATAAATACAAGCCAGTGTCATAAATGATATGAAGAAACTTATCTCAAGGACAATACTACCAGACTAAACCTTTCCTCTTTCGCAAGATTTGGTTTGTTGAGTTGTTTCTGCTTCTGTGTTGCAACATGCAGCTGCTATTAAATATTTTATTTTATTTTATTTTATTTTATAGCTTTCATATTCTAAGGCTTCCTTTTTTTTTGTCTCAACTACTGACCTGAACTACTTAAAATAAAGTGCTGGTAAGATCAGTTTACAGCTAGGCACTTTAATCAGGGAACAAATAAAGCAATATTATATTCTAGTTCAGAACCTTTAAACAGCTTACTGTAGCCATATTGTCGCTCAAATCCCTTGCTGCAGTTACAAAAAAAACAGCACTGCAAAAAAGAAAATATTAGGCTTGGCACAGTCAGTCACCTTTGAACAATTTGTCAAATTCTGAATTTTCTGTAGATAATAATGCTTGTCCATCAGAATGCAAAATTACTTATCCTGTGACGTGTCTAATTGCATATTCTCAGGATCTTCCGTGGAAAAGGCCCATGACAATAATTAATACCTAATGCTATAAACACCGTTGCTTTGGGTGTTGCCTAGCAACCAGCATCCCGTAGGCTTCCTGAGGGGCCTCAAAGAAAGGCAGGAGAGTGATCCTTTCCTACTGCCATGGGTGAGAAGTGGCTTTGTTCTAGGCTGCTGCTCTGTTCTGGTTGTTTCTAGAGTCATCTCTGCCAAACAAATCTCCTTAAGAGGTTGCATGTCTGAAAAGCCTTTTCAAAGGCTAAACAGAAGCCAAATGCTGCACATGCTGATTTTTTTATACTTTGGGATACCTTTTACGATCAGAAATACAACCACTATCCTCTTGTTATCCTCCAAAACCAGAGCCTTGTTTCCAAAGGAAGTGTTTCTGTGGGTTCATTTCTACTTCTAATTGGAATAGTTTCCCCTCCGTGGCAGGGCTGACTTTTTTACAATCAATCAACTGTTTTTTTTGACAAACCAGACATTAAATTTAAAAGAGGGCTTGGGCTGTGAAGTGTTTTTATACAAATACTGTTCTATCTCAGCAGAATATACAGTGCAGAGTAGAACAAACTTCACTGAAATGCAGTTTTTCCCAGGTGTGAATGCATTCCTTTTTGATAGTGCCATGTTTTTTAAGTACCAGTTCATTTCCAGTGCAATCTCTTTATCTTGGCACGGGGACATCTAAATCTCATTTCATCAAATGTATATGTTTACTCAGATGGTCATTTCGATAAGAGCATGAGGCTGGAAACCAGTATTCCAAGCTTTCCTTTCTCAGTTACAGTTTCTGACCTGTTCTGTGGTCCTTAGCAAGTCACCGAGCTTTCCTTTATCTTTGTTTTTACATTGAAATTACTGCTCAGATATCTTCAGACTCAGAAGGATATTGTGGTGCTTAATTAGTAGCTACTATGTTATTTGATAGCCATTAAAGAGAAGTCACCAGTATCAGGACATATTTAATTTTGTTATAAATGATGCAGAATTTATATAGTTTTAAGCTACCACATTCAGCACTATTTGAATAGAAAAGATACAGCAAAAATTCTGTTTTTTATATAATCATTTGATTGACAGGACTGTGTAATATGTTTGCTAGGATCTGGAAGAGGTTAGACTATCTGATTGGTAATCCAGTCCTGTGTTTCTATGAATCATATCTTGTAGTTGGTTTAAAATAACAAAGATCAATTATTACATAAATATTCCTCATTCTAAATCCACTGACTTTCCTTTTTTTCTGCCTTTGTCCTGCAGCAAGATTATTCAGTCTTTTGAGATATTTTGTAAAGTCATTATATTCATACTGATTTCTGGCTGCAGCAGATCTTCTGTAGAGCTTTGGTTTTATATTCATACCCAGTGTTGAAATCTCAGAGGAAATTGTCAAGGCACAGAAGGCGGGAGAGTCTGCAGCATCCACTGAGAGTTGATGAAACTCGGGAGCCTAAACGCTATTTTCATTTTTGCAACACAGCTAGTTCATACTCATTTTTTGAACTTCATTCCCACTTAATTCCCAGTAAGGTAGGCAAATGACACATTGGGGACCAAAGTCCCATCCAATCTAAGTGATGGTGTAAAACATCTCAGTCTTTATGGACATGCTGAGCAAAATTCTAATGAAAGGTAATATTATGGATATCCAGAATTTAAATGGTACAGCAGAGGCAGAATCCCTAATCCCTGATTTAAGAATTTCAGTGCAGTTGCACATTGAAAGATGCTTGTGCTTGACAGGAACAACTAGACAGACTAGACAGGGTTATCTCTCTCCTGCTCATTGCTTTTCCTCTATCTGCCTCATTCACATGTAAATAAGTGAATTTTGCGCACATACTGAATACCACATGAATTATAATATCACTTTTTTTACTTGTGAATTCACAATGAAAGTCTGTCTTACTGGGTTTTTTTTCTGATTAAAACATTCATCAGCACTTGTGTTACCCATAAATTTGAACCACAGACTTACACATGTGCTGCCTATCTTCATTTCAGGTCACTGAGTCTTGGCAGTATGATCCCATTAGTTCAGTTTATGGAACACACATGCTCTCAGATCTCTTGTCTTTTCACAGAATTATTTTTCAACTTTGAGAGTATAAATAAAGTTACCTTGCGAAAACGGAATTGCATCAGTAAGTGCACCACTTTCCTACAGGCAAGCAAATTTGTTCCTTTATTCTAGCAAATGCTTGTTTTCCAGGAGGGAGTTAACTCCTCAGCACAATGATTTCTGTTCTGTGTCAGCAGCACAGGAGCTAATTCTCCTGGGCTGTGGTTCTACAGTGTCAGTTGTGGAGCTAACAACCTATTGAAGCAGCTTTGTTTCATTAGCAGGGGAATTTCTCCCTAGTGGAGCATTTCAATACAAACAACATTTCATTTCCAAGTCCCCATATAGAAGTTCAATCCAAGTGCTAAGGTAGTTACCACCTTACCGAGACTGATCCTTCTTGGCAATGAATTGATTAACCTCCCTTGAGATTTTATTTCTACAATTACAGAGTAAAGGTCCTCTTGAAGCTGTTTCATGTGCTGAATGCCCACATACAGTGCTGCACTCGCACAGTGAGCTCTCAGAGCAATAGTTGAGCTTTGGCAGAGAGGACAGTCTCCGCTGTGTGCACTATCATTTCAATTCCAGCTGAGTTTCTTCTGAGATACAGAGGTCCATTTTGGCAGTGGTATAGCTTCATCCCTACAGGGGGGCATTTAGCGATCCAATTTTTTCATAGGATGTCAGCGGCATAAGAAAATTTTAAAATTAACCTTTTGCATAATGANAGAGCGATTCTGCAATAAAGTGATTTAACAATCACTGAAAAAATTAATTTCATGGTGTAGTGATTTGTGGGCTAAGAGTTAAATTCCAAAATGAGGTAGTGTACTTCCCAGCACTGCAGATCACTGCCTAACTCCTGCCAGTGAAGGAACAAACTCTTCCACGTCTGGCAGTTGCAGCATGAATTCCCCTGCCTCCTGCCACTGCAGCCAATATGATCACAGCAGCATGCATTTCTCCTATGTCCAGAAAAACAAATGTGTTTTTTTGCTTGGAAGTGCTGATGCCTGTAAAAGTACATTAGTCATCATGCCTGCTCAGGGAAACTAGTTCTGAGAATTCTTGATTCCTGCACCTTTATTGCTTCAGTTAGCAATCTCTTGTGGATCTACTTCACATTCCTTACTGGTACCCATGAGAAGATGAGTGAAAGAGAGAAATAAGATAGGGCTTTATCTTTTCTGAATGTTTTCATACATTTTCAGTCTGATAATTTTAACTATCTTATACCTTTCCAGTATTTAAAAAGCTGTACGCTCTTTTTTGCCTCGACAGAGAATGAGTTATCATTTTCTTCCTCATAGGGAAACACATACAAAACACACAAAGATCCAATTTTTTTCGACATCACAGCATAGTCTTGAAATATATTGATACTCTAGTAGAAGCTTATGGATTTCAACTCCAGGGAGATCAGTGTGTGATCTTTTCTTTTTGCATAACAGACTGCAAGACTTCTTTAAAATAAATGTTTCAAATTCAAATGGCTGTACCCATTTTTAGTTTCAGGATTCTATTCTGGGCTCAGTTTTCTAAAAGTTAGGCACAGCAAACACTCAAATTTTAGATTCCAGTTGGAGCTAGCTTTCCCTCTTCATGTGTTAAAATGAGGTCTCAGAATCCTCCTGATCAAGGTTAACTTTTGGAATTGTCACCCGTAATTTTTAGACTTTTCCAGGATGTTACAGTATGGGCAGAATCATGTCATTCAAGGTGAAACCTCAGTGATAGCAGTTTTCTCTTTCTGTGTAAAAGATACTTAAGGATCTTGTCATTTTATTCTTTAGTATGATATGAAGTTTGCAGTAGGCACTATCTAATATTTCATTTTCTGTTTTAAACATTAAAACACAACGCATAAACATTCAAATAGCCTTTCCTGAGATGTCAGTAATGCTGACACACAGAACACTCTTTTTTAATAGTTTCCCCTTCTTGTTGTCTACTTGTGCCTTGTTAAGCAGATTATAGCCAGTTTTCAACATTCCAGTCATGTGAATCACATCACTAGCTTATAGTAATATGCAGCACTGTTGAATTTATGCTCATAAATCAACAATTGCAACACTTTTTATTTATTAGCTATGCTCCTTGTGCATAGTCAATTAAAGCATCTCTTCTGTTGATGGCTACTGGAGATTCCATTTTGTTCTCAACGCTTTGATTTTTATCTCCTTTTCACCTTTATTTTTGATGTTAATTTAACATCCTCAGAAACAGCCAACATGCCTTCTAGAATATTGATTCTTTTTCTATTGAATTTCACCCAGGCAGTGCTGTGCCATCTTCCAGAGAAAGCAACACCTTCTTCACAAAACCCAAGCTACTGGTTCAGTTATCAGAGTGCTCTGTATTGCTTACAGGTCTCCAAGACCAAAGTTCCCTGAAGAGGTAATCAGTGCAGTATTTGAATTATGTTGTTTGGCTTGGCTTGATGAATCCTCAATGAGGGTGATGGCAGAAGTGCCTTCAGTTAGCACTGGCATGAACTTTGAAAAGATTGCGATGATACAATGATTAATTACTCTTTCTCAGATATCCAATATTCTGTAAAAGTTTATCTTGGGACTTCAGTGTCTCCTGCTTGCTTTAAATTCAGACACAGGCTTATTTTTTAGAAAAGGGTGAATAAAATACCATTTTACATTTTTCTGTTTCATGCAAATGGTTAGTAGCAAGGCGGAAAAGCCTCAATACACTGTATGTTTTAGATACACAACAGGTTTCCTCCTTGCCAATGTAAAGCCAAGGCAAGCATTTTCTGTCACAGCAGTTGTGTGCTAATGGAGGGAATGAGCACCATTCGGTCCAGCAGCTGCATCCTGTAAGGTGCGGACATTCCACCGCTGCGTGCCAGGTCTCTATTCATAGGAAAGAAATACATTTAAAGCTCAGTTGTAAGGCCTGCTCCTAGGCTTGGCCTTTCCTTTATGTCACTCAAGCCAAATAAAACTGGAACAGCAGAAAAAGAGTTAATTGCATTCAGTTTGCCAGCTACATGCTAGTAGTAAAACAGCGAGCACCTTCCTCTGAGAAAAGCATCTCCTTTGCCTGACTGTAGTGATAAAATCATCTGTAAAAGCACAGGTGATTTCTTCTAGAAGGGCTCTGGCTTAGCCATGTGTTAAAGAGGTGTTTTACCCTGTATAATACAGGCATAGCAATGACAGTGCACTATGGGAGCAGTCACAAAGTCATGCTGTCCTCTCTGAACCCATTTATTATGTGCGTAGATGCTATGTTACTGAGGATTAAAAGCCAGTTCCGGGACAGGATGTCAGCAGCATAAACAGAGTAACCAGAGAATAAGTAAGACCTTGTCCAGTGATGTAGTACTAACAATCAAGGAAAAAACATTTCCTACTTTGAAGATGATCCCCAGTCCAAAGGTGTTCTTCATCCAGCAAAACCTCAAAGACATTTGGGCCCTGCCACCATCACTGATGATGCAGCAACAATTGCTACACAGCATGAGAATCTACTTCCAGTAATGACTGGTAATATCTAATATGGATTTTAGTGCTCTCATGCCAAAAGTAAGCCTTGTTGCTGTCATTAGGGAAAAGAGTAAAGAAACACAAACATGCAGTATAGGTTCATACAATTACAAAAATTGATAATATTTTCAAAATGTTGTGACGATTCATTTCACAGCATAAAGAAGAAATATAGAATATTCGTCCTTCAAAAGCATGCCTGTCATCTTTGACCACAACAGTGGGTCAAACTGCTTCCAACACTTGGATGATGTGCTGGATATTAGTTGTCTGGGGGCGGGCTTTTAACTGAAGTGTTGCTGGTCCATCTATCCTATTAATTTTTTGCTGGCTGAGATCTGAGCTCTCCCATCTCTCTCAGAAATCATTCTAAATTTATCTTCAGATGAGGAAAGAGATCAGTTCTCAAGTTTGAGATGGAAAGCTATGACTAATCTAATATTCATTGTTATTTTGATAAATGTACACTTGGTAATTGATAAAATATCAGCTAAACCAGAGTTTATGATCTCAGCAGAGCAAGAGATAAATGGTGCAGCCTTTGCTACATCATTGCTGTGATGTGGATGGAGTTAAAAAAATTGTACTTGCACAGTATGTTGTGTGCATGCTTTGTACCAACTCAGTTAGAAAGACACATAAGTAACTGTGATGGTCAGATAATTCTAACGCATCAGGGAAATACTGGCAATGATAATGGTAGACAGGAAACAATAAGAGAAAGATATTCTTAAAGCAGTTTAAGAACTCCAGTGTTTAAAACCATCTTGGAGGTAAGGAAGTATGACAGAGTCCATAGGAAACAAATGACTTTTCATTGAGTTTCTTGATGGCAAAGCACAACATACTCCTCAAAACTTATATAAATAATAACTATGAGTAATGTATGGTACTTTGCTGTCAATAAAGTAAGCGAGCAACAATATATCCTAAAACCAATTAAATGGTATTAGAGCTCTGGGAAGTGAGAAAAACAAGTTGTTTTAGGCTCTGTCATCAATGGAGTTTCTCAGCTTCGGTGGTGGAAAGGATGCAAACACTCACTATACTTATAAAAAGTGTAAAACTTGAGTAGGAGGAGAGCTAGATGATTTTTAAGGAAAACCAAACCCTAAACCCAGAAAGCATCTGTTTGACTGGATTTTATGTGCCCTGTAATGGATCCTATACACTGCCTTCTACTCACTGTTCAGTGTACATTTACGTCATAGCTGATGTTCATTCTACCAATTGCTTATCGGTTCCCCTTCGGGTAACGTAAAGGGGAAAAGGTTCATGTGTGTTTTTACTTACATCCTTAGGTACAGCATGCTTAGAAGAACATTTGCTGTCTTTGATCAAGGGAAGGCATTGGCCCATTTCTGTTCTGTTGTGGTGCCAAGGGAGTTCAGCATGAACCTGGACCTGAAGCAGCCCTATGAAAGGAGGCTGGCAAGGCTCAGAGGAGCCTGCTGTTGGTGGAAGTTGTATGTGTCTGCAGAGTAAACAGTGTTGCAAATTCAGCTTCTGATGGATGTAAGGTGGTTCCAGAGGAGGGTACATTTGGATTTGGTTTTGGTGTATAGTTCACCAGGTAGGTTCCCGTTGCAGGGGGAGAGCAGTGGGGCAAGACCTCGAGGAACATCCCCTGGGGGCAGACAGTGCGGCACAGATGGAGGAGCGCTCCCGGGGTGGGGGGAAACGTTTAGCCTGTGTGGTAGTGTGTTCAGCTCAGCGGCCCAAATCTTCCTCTGGAGGAGTTAGAACAGGCTTTGGCTTGGGTACCGGCCTGGAACAGCAAAAAGCTGCCCCAGGGCAGGGGGGACTCGAGGTCTGGGGCTGAGAGGTGCTGAAGTGTTAGATCAGACACATTGGGCCTGGATGAAGGTCCACCCTCGCACAGGCTCTGAAGCCACCCTGCCTTGAAAATAAGCCTGTAAGGGTTGGCGGCAGAACTGTCCTGCCCCAGCCCCTCCACGGGGAACTGGGGACGGAGAGGTGACTCCGTCTGTCAGCACCCCCTGAGGAAAGAGGCAAAGAGATGCCCTTCCCTCAAAGGCTTCAGCTGGTTCAAGGATCTCACCGATCAGGTGAGCCAAGCCCACTATAAAAAAACCTTTTTTTTTTTTTTTTTTTTTCTCCCGCCCCATCCATAACCTTTCCTTTCATTCTCCTGCTCCCAAGCCACGGGGGAGGGAAGGGAGGAGAGTGGTGCCTGCGTGGGGCCCGGGCAGCGCGGTGGCGGGGGCACTCCCCTCAGCCACCATTGCGCGCCGGCAGCCCGCGGCGGGGTCCCGCTCCCCCTCCTCCGCCTGGCCTTATGGCGGACGGGGAGGGGGTGGGTGGGGAGAGCCGAGCGCCCGTCGGCGGGAGACGCTCGCCTCGGCCGGCGAA
>VYZV01012624.1:597-11423 GCA_013401275.1 Pandion haliaetus | reverse complement strand
TATGCACAGCATTCAGCTCAAGGGGTAACTGCAGAAGAAAAACTTGTGTTCTCTTAAATAGTGACTCAAGATTAGAAGACATGGCAGTTTCTTTGAAATTAGAACTGGCAAAATCCATTATGACAGCAAGAGAGAAAGAAGATTATTTGACATGAGATGACATCTGTTTTTGGAGTTATTAGACCATACCCTGAGGAAAGAAAATAAAATAGGAGGGACAATATCTCATCATTTTGCCATGTGTCTTCATCACATTGCTCATTTTTCATTTCAAACTTGGCTCGGGTAGATCCTGAAATATGGAGGCAAATCCAATTGCTACATGCAATAATGCAGTTAAAATCTCTAGAGGTTACAACGCTGCTTGTGTAACTAACTAGCTGTACTGCAGATTTATTGGCTGTACCTTTGAGACTTGGGAGAAGGTAGCTGATGTATATGACTTCATTACATGTCTGGGCTGATGAGTCATTTAGAAACACAGGAAAATGAAGAAGGAAAAGCAGCTCTGTGCCATCCACTTCATCCTCCTATGAATGCTAGCCTCCCCCTATAGAACATTACTTCTTGGAGTTTTGACCAGTTTAAACACTCTGGCTAGTAAACCCACCATAATTTCCTACAGGGAACTTGTCCACAGTTGTTCTCTTTAAAAATGTTGTCTCACGCTCAGCCAGAACATCACTTTGTTTAGCTTCATTTTGAGCTGTTTACTAGCTATAACCCCCTTTTGCTGCTTAACTAGTTCTTTTCCTGGTGCTTCTAGGGGCCAAATATTTATAGACTATCATCCATTTCATCATCTCTCAGCCTACCCTGGTAGGTAGGTAGTAAGGTAGGACAAGGCTCGGCGCATGTTTAATGCTCCCGCTGGATTCATTCAGCCCTGTATTTTGACAATGGCTTCAGTGCTGTTATAAAGTGCCTGATCCTAACCTATTAGGATAAGTTGATTTCTATGGGCATTGAGTGAGACTCATACCAAGGAACTTTTACCATCTTATTTTTTGCTTTCTGCAACTCGTGTTGTCGTGGCCTTTGTTGATGTTGTTGCTCACGTGAATTAGAGTGAAAGGAAGTGGTCAAAAACTACAGCTTTGTGCTCTCATTCTGTAACATGCAATTGTACTCTGCTAGTTGGCCACAGGTTTATGCTTTATATTTCTCTATCTGTGACTTGCATTAGAGTAGCTGAAAGCACCCCATTAAAAGTGGGAGGCATTCTATCTGGGGCTGTATAAGCATCTCAAAAGAGATCATGCTTACCTTAAACAGTCCCTGATGTAAATTAATAGATGGAAGAGGGGTGAGGAGAGAAGAGGGAAATTAAAGCCAGTAAGGAAACAAGACTTGCCTGATCTGCATGGGATTTTTAGTTATGTTTAGTTAAAATATATTTTGCCAAGGGTGTATATGCCTTTTGCTGAAGTCATGCATGTAATTTTTATGGAAGTAGAGAATTAGTTTTGTAGTAAAAGAAAAAATATCCAGGAAGGATATTAAGTTCCTAGTGAATTTGACTGTGCTATGTAATTGCATGAACTCTATTCATTCCTTTCATGGATAAACCCTCTCGTGGGGTGAGTAGAGCCTATTTCTCCTCAGTGTTGTCTCTGCCAATTTTTTGAAACTGAGCCTCCTTTGGGGGAATGGAGACAGCAGAAGTGCTGACACCACAGCTTCCTCCTTGCATTCTCTATGTTCAGATGGAAATAACATTCTGTACTCTTAATAGGCCCATTTCTTACTATGCAGTGTAACAAAGTAAGCTGGGCAATTTGTTTACTGAACTTCAGTGTGTACGTTTGTAAAAGTTTGCATAATCAGTGGGATCCTAGCCTAAAACCATCTGATTTTCTCAGTGGTTCAACACTGCCTGTCCTTTCGTCGTTTTACAAATATACTTTAATTGAAACAGGCCACACCGGGGTGTGCATTAATGGGCTGCTGTTGTACTGCTTGGGTGGTAGAAGGTAATTGGTCTCTGGTCCAGTGCTTCACAATGCTCCAAAGGCATGTGCCAATGGTCTGTTAATGCACACCCTGTTGTGACACTGCTTAATTAAAATCTTAGGATATCAAAAGCAGAAAGGTCTAATGAAGAAGTTGCTTTCAACCTGGTAAATACAACTGTATGACATATTAACCAGTATAATGTATGCTGGCTGGTTCTGGCCTGCAGAATGCTTAGTGAAATCAATGAACAGAAAAGGAGTGCGTACTGGGGGATGTATCCACCATTACTGAAGTGTGCAGTGCAATAACCAGACTTGTGCAGTCAGGCCCAAATTATTTTGTGCTTTTTTTATGGATCTGTTTCTTGCCTGATGAATTTGAGCTTTGTGCTATTAAATGACAATCAACTGCGTTATGAGGTATTTTCTAATGTTTTGCAGTAGATGGATTTTAAATCAAAAGACTGATTCAAACTTGGTTATGTAAAGATATCCTTTTCCCCCTCATTTTCATTGGGTAAAGTGAGATAAAATACTTTATAAGTCAGTTATTTTTCCAGATATTCACCAGGAATTTTGGTTCGAGCATACCATTCTTGCCACTGTGCATGTTATACACTTTCAGTCTTCTGACTGTCAGCTTGTGATCACAGCCATGCCATCTACAAAATGAAAATAAAATGGGGGGCCTTTTCACTCTGCATTTTCAAAAGGAGATGTAGAGGTTTTGTGCGGGTTTGTTTTGTTTTTGGAAAGAGGCAAGTGCAACCTGCTGAAGATTTTGCTGTAAAAATAAGTGTGTTTTTACGAGCTGGCCTGCCAGGTGTGGGTGTATTTCATTAGCTATCAAGGGTATAGAAGAAACTAATAATCTGCTTCTGATACCATGACAGAAGATACACCAAAGGCTTCTGGAACCACCAGTCTGCCTATTCTAAAGTGTCCCTCAAGGATGCCCACCTGTTTGTTGTACTGATCCAGTCTGTGGAGTTCAGGACCATTACAGCTAGCTAGGTGTGTGTGGCAATGTTGTGCATAAAGTCCTCCAGCTGCCTGTGCAGGCACGACTGTGCTATGCAGCCCAGAACATATATGCTGCACTCAGCCGTATCAGTAAAAGAATTAGTCTCGTTAATCCCTCTGTTTCCTCAGGAAGTCTATGCCTTTTTAGAATCACTCTCAAGGTACGGATTCTTGTCCATCTTCTCCTTTGTACATTCAATTACATAGCCTAGCTGTCCGAAGTCCAAGGCAACACTAAACCCTGCAGGGACAGCCTTCAGAAATGGAAGCTGAAATACAATATACAGAAGAACTCTGGAGCCCCAGACATAGGCTTTAAACTGTTTTGAATATTAACTTCATATAAATTTCCTGGTGAGGTATGTGCAATTCTTCATTCCCTTCCCTCAGGCAGCCAAAGAGCTACAGCGTCTTCTCAAAATTGTTCCAGGAAAACTGGTTTTGAACGCTTGGCAGTTATAATAGGCCTGCATGAATGCTCCACTGTAGGGTAAGCCAGCCTGTACTGACTTTGTGCTGATATGGTTAAATTGTGTCTGGTATTGAGTAAGTCAGTTTAAATCCAGGAGAAATCTCTTTAGCTTACGGTGTTCTTCAGCACATATCTAGCTTAAGTAGCTCTTAAGGAAAAAAATAGTCTTTTTCAGATGGTTGATCATAATATTTGTAAACAGATTACCATGTCATTTTTGGAAGAGTTATTAGCTATTATGGTTTTTAATAGGGTACTAATCTGTTTGGCCTTAAAGAACCTAAAATTGCTAAAACCTGAACAAGAATACCTGAGCAGATCCAGAGGAGAATGAAATGGAGGCTTCCTTTCAATCAGAGAAAAGGGAGTCACAGAATTTGTTGTTTACTTTATTACTTGGGAGCATTATCTCTACCCTCTGCTGATATCTGCTTTCTTTCCTATGTAATTCGGTAACGTGTAATGCGGCTTTAATCTGCTGTTCCCTCCTCTCTGTGTGCTGTGAGACAAGAGAGACAGATGAGCTCGGAAGTCAGGGGGCAGTGGAGCTGCAGCACACAGCTGCATACCTGTCAAGTCTCCTCAGTCAACCATTTGATCATGCTGCTTTCAAGGCCTTGCAGAGATCAAAAAAAACCTGTACGCACTTCAGGTCCCCAGGGAGACAGCAACTGAACCTAGTCAGAGAGATGTGCAATGGAAGAGAGGAGGTCTTCCGAGAAAAACAATTCTAGGCCTTCTGCTGGTGCAATAAGGTCTTGTCTAATCTGAAGGTGTTTGCTGGTACGTTTACGCTGGTAGAACTGCAACAGCAAATCCTGCTATGGGCATTATGGCTTATACGAGAGAGAATCTTAAAGCAGTTCTTAAATGGAGTGATCTGTCCTTTTGTGTTCCTATAACTGTTTTTATTCAAAAGAATTTGCTGAGCTGTATAGGTGTTCTGGCCCATAAATTTAGATGTGGCATAAGCCTAAATAAGTAGGGAAATGCACGTGCTATGGATGTACTATCTGTAAATGCAGAATTTTCCAGGCAGAGTGCTTCTTCCTCCTGCCTTTTGTAGGCCCAGGCAGCATGGACATAGGACAGACATACAGACTCAGGAAGGAAGGGGAAATTTCACAGAGCTTTGTACCCTGGCCAGCTGAAGTGTAAGCATTGCCCTTTCCAGTCATGGTCTTACCCTGCAGCTAGATTGTTACCTAAACATATGGTTTTTTCCCATCCTGTTTTTCTCCATAGCAGCAAAGGCATGCCTTTTATGCCTTTAGGAAAAGGTTTGTTCCCTCTCTGTCCATGGGAGCTCTGCAGGATGCTATGTAAAGTGTATGCCAGATCTCCTTCTGTGGCTGTTTGAAATCCACTGACATGGAGATGTGCCACGTCACAGCTCAGCCTGGGCCTTTTATTCCTCTCCTTTTCTCTCAGAGGAATATTCTTTAAAGTCACATTATATGTGTGCTTTAGAGACATGGCGTGCTTCTTTTCTGCTTTTAGTGTTGTGAGGTGGTTTCTGTTAAATTGTACTGTGTTGGTTTTGATTGTCTTTTTCTTTGGTTTCTCTTCATGCTGTCCTGACCTTCCCTGAGCCCTTATCTGACATTTTTTTAAACCATATGCCAGCAAAAGATCTCTGAGACAAAAATCCAACTTTTATAAATTCAGGGCTTGTGCATGCTTGCATGTATATAAACATACAGGCTGAGACATAAAGCTGAAATAGTTCTTTTCATTCTTTATAGCATTTCTTTCAAAACTGCTTCACAAAGCTGCAGCTTGCACATATGGTCTTCCAAAGTTTCCTATTAGGCTTCACAAGCTAACAAGGAGTATGACCTTTAACTGGAGAATCTTTACAACAATGTAGAGTCCTACTCCTCTGGTGATTCTATAAGCTCCTCACCCAGTTAAAAGCTACTAGTCCTTCTAAAAATCACTGGTTGTAGTATTCCATACTACACCATTATCACCAGCTCCCAAAGGAGTAGTCTGAATTAGTACCTGGACAAAGGATGTTTAAAGATGATGTTGCAATCACCCACCTAAAGAAGCGCTGAGTCAGTAAGTAATTCTTTTAGAGAGCCTACTATTTCTTAAGCTGCTCTTGGTGAGGAAATTAATATAGATAATATTTCTACTAATGGCAACTAAAGACCCACAGGGTATTTCATGTCAAACACAGTCATCTGCCCAAACTCTTGACTATATTCTGATTACTTACAGTGCTTCTGCAATTTCAGTTAGATTCAGCAGATTCAGTTGGATTTCTTCACAGACTATTTTGTGTATTCCCAATGTGACTGTTTCAGGGATAGCATATGGAGTGTCATCTCTACCTCACCGAGCTGATGCAAAGCAAAGGCATATTTGTAGAGTATTCAAGGCCTCCCAGTAGGAAAGGTTGTTGAACAACAGTTCCTCAAAATATGTGCATTGTCTTGATTTGTCATGTTGCTTTTGTTACTTAGACATCTGCTTTGCTAAGCTGAGTGATAACTTCAATTGTATCCACACCGCGTAGTTTCAGCAGGATAATTTTTCTGATGGCCATCAAGCCATCAGAAGCATATCCAGAACATACTTGGGCCATCACCAGCTTTACTGTATTAACGGAGAAAGCTTTGGGAATGGTTACAATGCTCCGTTTTCCTTTAAGTGGTGGATTGTCCTTTGTAGCTGTATTTTGGAAAGATAAATTTAGTAGATAAGTGTTGTTTAAGGCCCAATGCTTTTGACACAGAGACTTAGTTTGGAGGAGGAGAGGCATCTTTTGGGCACTGTAGCCAGGGAACCTTCTCTTAAAGCTGCCTTGTCTTGCATAAAGTCTTTATATCTGGGTGTAACTAAGAAAACCTATTGTTCTTGTTTTGGTCTGGCTACAGGGCATGTTCCTTGCACACTCTTTTTTAAATAAGGAGGGCAAAGTTATTTTGTTCTGAGTAACAGTAATATTATTTCACTGTTGCTAGGACTGGGTGTTTGGTACTTGGTGAAATAAATACTGTTTGGTTTTGGGTTGGGTCTTTTTATTCACTTCACCAGGGTAGAGCTGTCACTCACATGTGTTTCTTCTTCCCATGGTGCTTACCAGTCCTTCCCACAAATATTATGAAACCAAGAAGGAACCTGTTATTGTTGCTTCCTTACACTTCTCTTTCGGCCTGTTTCATGTTTCTTGGTGTTGATGAACAGATAAGGCTTCTTGGCTGCCTCAGGCAATAGTACCTTCAGGCCCCAGATACCACACCAGAGAAATGATTGCAGGAAACCACAGGGTATGTCAGTATCTCCAAGGCTGAGAGTCTTGGAGCTGGGGAGAGGAGTTGCTCATTCATGTGTCTGCACCAAGTCTCTGGGGTTGAGCACTTGCTGTTTGCTGTGGCACTGGCAAATTCAGGCAGAGACAGGCATGGAAGAAGAGAGGAGAAGGCTTATAGTCCAAAGGTCTAGGTGGAGCCACTGGCCCAGGTTCCTTCTCCCCTGGCCTCTTGCCCCATTCCAATTGCCGTGGGATGCTGAGGCTGGGCAAACTGGTGCAGAACTGGTAGGTGGGGTCCAGTGTGTGTGCATGAGCTAAATAAATCATAGGCAAAAGGAAAGTTAAAGGCATTGCCAGGGTGTTCGAGACCCAAAGACAGTCTCCAGTGCTCTGGAGAAGCCTGAAAACCCTGCTGAGTAGGTGTAGATAGGATGTTTTTGCCTGGGACACCCTCTATAGAGCAGTTTTCAAGAGTAACCTATTAAAACAATATAAGGTTAGAATTCTGACCGGGAATCTGAGGGTTAATGTACAAAACTTGGCAAGAAAAATAAAAACACATGGGTTTTGCAGTAGCCCAAGTGCATTACACTTTCCTGGTTTGTTTTGTGGTATTAAATAGTTTCTCCACTTGCGTGTAAAAAATAATCTTTTAGTGGTTTTTGTTGTATTATCAGAAATTTTGACTAATACCTTTGCACTCTTATTCTCCCAGCCTCCCCTGTTCTGCTTCCTGTTCCCTTCCCCCATCATCTGAATGTCACTGTCACTTGAACACTGGGTTTTCTTTTGATAATATTTTTCTCTTGTTGCTGAAGCACACAATAGCCATCTAGACAGTGAAGGAACATAATGGGGTACACTTTCAGCATGGGCAATTAGATGTGCAATTCTCATTAACAGTAACGGGACTTGCACTGAAAAATTTCCTCTATAAATCTACCAGCACAAAGCCTTTCCCCTTATGAGCAACAGATGGGTTTTCCATAATGGCTCATTACCTCCTTGCTTTGTCATGCTGCCAGAAATGAAATATAAAGTTATTTATGGTTAGAGAAAGATGCACAAGTCACTGTAGATCATTCCTTGCCATCTTTTATAGTTTATCTAGTTAGTACTTTAAATCTCTCAGGACTAGGAAGTTTCAGAAGATGACAGAGCACTGCCTGAGAATTAAGATGAGTGTCCTTCTGTCTGGTTATTTATCCTGATGGTCTTGCATCTCCAGGGTGATGCTATGGTCTCTACTGGGACTGGTAATTTGGGTGTTTCTGTAGAAAAGAGGCCATTTCTCAAAAGAAATTTTGTCAGCTGTGACAACCCATTTCTGTGAAATTTGACTAGTAGGGGCAGAAGGCAGCACTGTTTTACCATGCATCATAAATTTGAAAAGGTAAACAAGTTACTTGATAATATTCCTTATTAGAAATTGGGAGTGGGGAGGGCGTCATTGCTTGGCACATCAGTGAGAGATGCCATTCCTTTGACAACTGATGGTGGAGGCCAGCAAAGAAAGTTATTCTGATGTGGACAGTGCTTTTATTTATACATATTTCACATTATTAAACTCTGTATATTGGTGTTTATACCCTGGGTGTACCTACAGATTTGCTATTATCTCCACAGATCCTTGCTGAAGACCTGTTCCTACTACAAGTGTGTTCATCTGTCGCTTTTCATAAGTAATATATTTACAGTGACTAATACGGCATCAGTGTTGTTACTTAAGACAGAAGAGAAGCTGATAGGAAAATAAGACACTGGTTTAACACTACTTACATTAAGAGTTTTTCCCAGAAGGATTATCGAGTTGATCCCAGCACATCTGCGAGTCCTCTGAAGTGTGTAGGTCTCCCAGCAGGTTGAGGGGTATGCTAACTTGGAGTTCCTCTTGCTTCCATTCAGAAGGACATTTTGAATATATTTAAATCTAATTCAGATCAGTCCAACTTTAGTACATGCTTAAGTATTTTCCTGAATATGGGTAGTCCTAACCACATGTTCCTGGACTAGAGCCTTAGACTATGTGCCAAAGATTTTGTTTATCTTTGAGCTCAGGTTTTGCTCCTTGTTAAGGAACTATACAGCCTGAGGAAGTTCAGTGAAGCAATCCCAGTGGCAGGAGAAGGAAAGCAGGACTTTTTGTGCTAAAGAGGTAATAAAAGTATATTGGAGTGTGATGATATATGTGTGGCCTAACAAGGCTATGGTGGATCCTAAATGTTAAAATTTTCTAAAATAGAGTTTGCCTGTTTCATAGATTGGCAAATTCAGTGACGTATTTATACATTCAGTAAGAGACCTTTCTCCGATTGTAATCAAACATGCTTTCTGCACGTTACTTTGAAATGCTGTAGTACTGCTGGGTCCCAATCTGTGGGAAATGCCTTGTGCAGCTCATATAAATTGTAATACATAGATGATCACAGGACAGTCTTTATGTCTTCTCTCAGTGCTAATTAGCAAGCGATGTAAATAATGGATGGACAGCTGGTAATGGAAATACGCTGTGGCTGAATACACTGAAGCAGTCTCTCTTCCTGTTATTTATACAAATGACCTCTTGAGATTCACACTATGTCAAAGGATCTGGCCTATGGACAAAGAGAGGGCTGTAAAACTAGATGCAATCTAAAGAGGGTGCTGTCTATTCTCAAATGACCCATCAAGAGCTGAGCCATGCCAACCTGTTTACCAGCTAATATTAGTGACAATGCAAGGTACTACTAAAATAAGAAGTATGAAAGGAAAAAGTGATGCTTGTAAAAACAAGTTCTCTTATTACTTTATTGAAATTATGTAATCAGATATAGTTCTGGAATCAAAATTTGTATAAGTTTTCAATGTCTATTATTGTCTTACTCTCAGTATGTTCTTCTCTCTAGTACCTTTTTCTTTTATTTATTTTACTGTTCCTTTAATCAATGCACTTTTTAGGTAAAGATTCCCCACCCCCCAAAGTTTATGGCTGCTGAGAAACGAACAAAAAGTTAATGCAAGATTTCATGTTTTATTGTTCTGGAAAAATTTCAGTTCCATATAAAATTTTTTGAGCATCAAAATTTAAACAACTGGGATCCACCATTATCTTGCCAAGCTATCAAGGCTACCTTGTCTAAGCTTTTTATATGTCCAAGATAGATGACCTGTCTGAAAAAGCTATCTTCTTATTGTTGAAATATATATTTTGTTCACTCCAGAGCATACTTTCTGATCTTTACTTCTATTCCATAGTTTTACAGTTTTTGGAACATGTTCTTGTGGCAGCTTCCGCTGTGTTTAGCACAGAAAAAAAAAGAAGGCACATCTTTGTTTCAACTTCTCCCAGTGTATTGGCTGCAATGTTATTCAGCCTCACAGTTACCTTGTGTCACCACAGCTTGGGAAGCACATTGAAGCATGATCAAAGCCCTCTTTGGCCTTTGGATTATACTTACAATTCATTATATAAGACCATTTCACTATGAGATTTAAATGCTGTTCCACAAAGAAGGGAGACTATTTCTACAATAATATATTCACCCTCCTTCACTGTGGAATTACACTGATTTAGGAAATGCCAAGTTTATGTCTGTTTAACATTCAAAGCACATGTCAAACTCTTTAGGAAAAAAAAAAAAAGTGTGTGCCTGCTCTGGTGTATATTTAAAGTTTTTTGAAACGATCCCAAAAAAAGACTACTGATTTTTTTTTTCTTAGTTTTATTTCACAAAGCCTGTTTATTAGCCACCTGGTGAGCATTACTGCACCTACAGCTTGTCTTAATAAATCATTGACCATTTGGTGCTGCTGAGGCTACTCAACCTCAGGTTTGCAAGGCCTGCTTGCCTGAGCAAAATAAATTAAGGAAATGGCCAGGGGAGGAAGTTAATAATTGTGCATGGTATTTTAAAATCCAGATGCAGTAAAGTGGAATCTTGTAATGCTGCCCTGATCCTTGCTGCTGCAGTTACTATAGAAGCAGCAGATGCTGACTTTGGATGACTTTAAAGTGTTGATTATAAGGCACAAAATAAATGCCTAGGGAGGATTTTCTTGTAGGGAGTGGCATGATGCCTCAGTTTAGGACAAGAGCAGTATTGGTAGAGCTGGTAAAATGATATATTTTTCTAGG
>VYZV01012623.1:620-12273 GCA_013401275.1 Pandion haliaetus | reverse complement strand
ATGTTTGTCTCATGCATCAGTCATCCCTTCATTTTTCAGGAGAAAAAATAGTTGTCATGAGATGGCTTGATCCATGGACACAGATCAGATGCAGATCTTTGAAAAGAGACTTTAGTGCCAAAGAATGCTCCAGCTTTGATCTAACAATAAACTTGTCTTGGTCAAATTATTGTTTGCCTCAGGAAAGGTGGTAAACTTCTGAATGTAAGAAGCAAAAAGAAGTGTTGTAAGTCTTTTAGTATGGGTCCCAGATGTTCTACATTGACATTTATTATCTAGAAAAAGTAGAAGTAAGCAGAAACACAAGTGGCCGTTTTTGCAGTCATAATTTTCATGACTGCATGAGTAGATGAAACTCTTGAAATCATTGCGTTTCTCTCCCTGGTCTCAGGGCCAACCAAGGTGAAGGAAGAAATGCAATTTTGCCATAACAGATTCTTAGTACTGTGTTTGTCTCTGGAATTATTTGCATATCCTCTACTTTTCATATTATATATATAAAACATTATCGGCTCATACCCTAGAAGGTGGATGTGTAAGTATACATACTGTTTTAATTTTGGGACTGGTGGTTGGGATGTAGGTAACCTTATAGTAAATATTGTTTGATAGCTAATCTTACCAGACTTCCTGTATATATTGTCCACATTACTTCACCAAAGGTCTCCAAGACGTTATAACAGGGAGAAAGTGAATATTTATTATCCTGGAAGCGTGGTTTATTAGCACATAATCTAATGTCTGTTATTTCACACATAGCAGATGATGATTTTTCATAGTAAGGAAATAGCTAACCAAATCATCTGTTATGCAGTAGGTTGAAATCTGTCATCTAAAAATAGTGGAAGTGTTTTGACTGAGACCAACTGGTATGAAAGGCCACCATGGAAAGGTCTTTCATCAACAGTTTTGAAAATAGAAAATGTTGTCATGAGGTCATGTAAAGAATAGGAAGTATTGGTCCTGGTAACTGGCAGAAAACATGGAATGCAGCACAAAATAAGATGAGAGTCAATAAATCTGGTGTTGTATCATGTATCAAGCATGCATAAAGAAAGTACTACCACTTTAAAACAAACAAAAGACACTTTAAATAGGCTACAAAAAGTATAAGTTGTGCATAAGAATAACTTATTGTCTGCAACTCTATGGAAGGACAAATAAGATGATAACAAACTCCACAAAATACAAAAGTGAAGCATGTTGAGGGAATGTTAAAAAAATATCAAGAAATCCAGTGTATGCACAGCACAACATGTAGCCATGTTACTGAGAATTTACATTTTTGTATGGCTTTACCCAAGCATGTCGAACAGTACTTTTGTGTCACAAAATCAATTTGTCTATGGCGTATAATAGAGTATAAAAAAATTCAGCTTCAGCTACGCTACTGATTAACAGCTATGTTAGTGATAAAAAAAAGAAAATAGCTTGAATTGTACACTTTGTACTATGTCACTAAACTTACAAATAGAAGAATTAAAAGTGAAGCTATGTATTCCAGTATCTCTTAAAGTCAATACAAACGTATTGGTTTGGGAAACATTTGAGAAGGTAATCAAGGAGCACAAGTTTGGAACAACTTAAAGGAAAAACACAAAGATACATGATTGTTTTTTCCTGTAATTTATAAATACATTATAATAAGCATCATCTTTTTAGATGATCCCTTAATCTATTTTTTCTAATTAAAAAAAATCAGATCATCATGAAAAAAATCATCCTGCTTACCAATATTTATTCTACTAAACAACTTGAGATATGTTCTTTAAATGCTTAGCTAAAATAAGTTTGAATTTAAACACAATTACAGAGTGAAATGTCAAGAAAGTACCCTTCATTATCCTTAGCATCCTCTTCAATGTCAGCATATTTAATATACCTTTTGTTGTTTTCATTAACTTTAACTCTTTTCCTTTTTTTTTTTTTTTCCAGGCAAAGCATCAATCTGTAATCCATTTAAATACTAGCAAATGGCATACTGGTAGCTTAACCATCTCTAGGAACATTTGTGGTACTTTGTGTATCAGGGTATGTTTCCTCTTGGTAATGAGAATACTTTCGAACACATTCATTCATCTTTCATTTTCTTATAGGATTAGTAAATGTTTTGGTCAGACATTTATGTAAGGACTAGTAGATTTATATCAGGTGAATAGAAATAAATTTAACTACTATTTAAAATTATCCTTAAGACTTTATTTTTTCAATGATGTCTACCTAAAAATCCTTACTGATATTAAAGCTGATGCTAAGATGATTTTCCAGCTCTTTGACAAACACTGTCTCACTACTGAATATGTCCATCTATTGTATCTTGGTTAAAATAACAATGTTTTAGAGTTATAACATTTTAATGGCAGAATAATCTTTTGCATGTGTGTGTGTACATGCGTGAGTATTGCCTGGCACATTAAAATCCTTCTCCACCATGATAAGTGCATTCCTTCATTCACTGTAATAGCATTGTCCTGGATTTAACCCATTTGGAAATTATATGTTAAAAGTAATGAGGGATTATGTTATTATTTCCTCTGGTAGTTGAGCTAAAACAACAGTGAATTGTGTTTTCTTGAATTACTTAATCTTAAATAAAATTTCTAGTCTTCTGAAACAGAAGAAAAATCTAACTGAAGAAAGATAAAATATCAAAGGAATTTGAAACTGTACCTCTAATCATCCAAAGCTCTGTTTTCTTTTTATGATAAATTGCTGATAACTGTTTCTTTGGTATTAACCCATAGTGCTTTGTATAATAACTGCAAATACAGACAAATACAGAGATAGACTTAATTCTGGAAAGCATATTTTTTCATACTTCTCTGTGGTCAGAGCAACCAAACTATGATTTTACTGTGCCATCCATACTAGCTGTTTTCCCAAGAGTCCACAGCCCTCGTACATACATTCTGCAATGAAGGGAAGAAACATGACATACAAGGTAAGAAGAAAATCCCTGTTAGTAGCAGAGGTACAAGGAAGTAGAACTGGGGAGGACAGCATTTATAGGAGTCCTGGTATCACAAAATGGAACTCACTCTATCAAGTAGTGTGAAGTAAAGTTTCACTAGACAGCTGCATTGAGAAAAAAGGAGCCTGAGCTGCAAACTGTAGGATCAGTTCCATACTTAGACATTCATACCAACTCATGCATTTGTACCCAGCACTGAAATGGCATCAGTTAAGCCAAGAAAAACTGCATACACATAATGCCCTTCACCACCCCTTTCAGGCTTGCAGATGGTTCTGGCACTGATGCTTAACTTCAGCTGTATGAGTCACCCAAAATGCAGGGGTTTTTTATACAGAAGAAATTTATATTAGATATACTTTTTTCTTAGTGATTGCCTAAGCTGAGAGTAGACCTCTGTGTGTGTGTGTGTACAAAGAATCAGTGTCTTAAAAGATTAATCTGTTTGGGCTTTTTAAACAAATAAGGTGTGATGGTATGATGGATGGTATTACTACTTTATTCAGCTTGCTGCATGTTACATTCTGTTAGAAAGTTGGTTGTGGGCAGCAGAGATTAAAGCTGTCAGTTTGCCTTGGACACTAATGAAGTGAAACTCATATAGTAGAAAAGGGAGGTTGCTGCATGCTCAGCTGTTGGGCCAGGAGAGCTGGGATAAGGCAGTGTCTGGACTTTGGGATAAGGCAGGCAGGGGGTGAGGTAGATGGCAACCTGGCAGCATGAGGGCAGATGGGAGCCTCCTAACAACAAATAACCAGATTTCTGAAAGGACAGGAAAAAGATTTCTTTTTCTAAAGGCCCAGAGGGGGCTGAATGTGGTTTGCTTGAACTTTGGAAACTACAGAAAGGTGCTAGACTGTAAGTGAGAGAAAATGACTGTCTTTGCAAGGACTCAGGGGAAACACTTGTTGACAAAACCTTTTATATTAATCCATCCAACAAGCAAATCCGAGTGTTCATTATTGTAAATGTTATATAGTTTATACTCTAATAATCAATATCATCAGGTATTCAAAGATCTTCTGCTGTTTCTGTGGCACACAACTGTGGCTAATTCAAGGTCCTGTAACAGCTAGAAAGATTTCTGTTTCTTTAGCTTGTATTGAGGAAGAAAGACTATTCTGGTCATTTCTGATACCTAAACCACAAGGGCAAAGAGGAAAATTGCAAGGGAAGGTAACTGCTATCCCTTCATCTTCCATGTTACTTTAAACTGTTAAGTCACAATCCTCTGACTCTGTGCAGCAGTTATAAAATATTTTTCTTGTGTTTGTTCTTTTGACAGACACACAAATTCCTGCGGTGCATGTCTAGTGCCTCTGTCAGTGATGGCAGCAGCTGGTAGTCAATATGGGGTCTAAAAGTCAAAAGCTGTACTCCAAAGATTTCTGCCTATAATGGTGACATGGTGTTAAATAAGTATCATGAGATGCCCAGCCTGCCTCCAAGAACTTGCTTTTTGGATACTACATGGAAAAGGAATTACTTCCTAAAAGCCTGGAAAAAAGAACTCAAGCATCAAAAAGATGAATAAAATCACAAGATATAGAGTGGCTTAAAAATAGGCTTGTCACACAAAAAATGTATGTCTTGTTTTTAAAAAAATATATATTTTTTTAAGTTCACCATAGCTAAAAAAAAAAGAAAAAAGAGAAATTAAAAACTTTCAGGAAAACCTTTCTCCAAATATTATAATTTAATAATCACTCCTGCTCCCCAAAATATTCTCTCAAGTTGTTCGGAAGTAATTTTTCCAGTATATTTAACAAGAATTGTTTTGGATGGTGGGGTGGGTTGACCTTGGCCAGCTTCCAGACCCCCACCCAGTTGCTCTGTCACTTGGCCTCTTCAACAGGTCAGGAGAAGAAAAGAAGATGAGAAAGCTTGTGGGTTGAGATAAAGAGAAGGAGATCACTTACCAATTGCTGTCATGGGCAAAGCAGACTCAGCTTGAGGAAAATTAATCTAATTTATTGCCAATTAAAATAGAATTGGATAGTAAGAAACAAAAAAAATTAAACTAACCCCTCCCCCATGCCCCCTTTTTTTTTTTTCTCTGGGCTCATCTTTACTCCTTCATTCCCATCTCCTCTACCTCCACTCCACCTTGAGATGCACAGAGAGGAGGGATAAGGAAAGGGTGTTGCACTCATAACAGTTCCTCTCTGTCTCTCCTTCCCCACACTTTTCCTCTGCTCCAGCGTGGGTCCTCCACAGGCCATAGTTCCTGCCAGGAGCCTGCTCCTGCACGGGCTCTCCATGGGCTGCAGTTCCTTCAGGGCATAACCACCTTTCTCTTAAGTTGTCCACCATTGGCTGCAGGGGAATCTCCTTCTTCTGTGACCTTGGTGTTCATAGAGCTGTTTCTCACACTATTTTTCCTCACTCCTCACTTCCTGACAGTGTTTTGCCCTTTCTTAAATGTTTTCACAGAGGCAACACCAGCTTGGCTGATGGGCTCAGCTGTGTCCTGTGGTGGGTCTGTTGGATCCAGCTGGAACCAGCGGTGTCCAGCACAGGGCAGCCCCTGATCTCCTCACAGATGCCACTCCTCTAGCACTCCATTACCAAAATTTTAATTTTGCGAGAGAAGACCACAACAAGTTTAAGGCTTCTTTTCCAGCTGCCTGCTTCCTAAGGTGGACACTATGCATCTAATTCTTAAAGACTGATTTACTCTCAAGCAACATCTAATTCCTGTGAGTGTTTAAGACAAAATATTTTATTCATTTTGGAGAAAGAAGTTTCTTTGGAGGCAGCTGAAGATGATCAGAACACACTGGCTTAATGATAAAGAAATTAGGGACATGATTTCCAACACATTGTGGAGTTGCACATGGATAACTCTACTACAAGTCTCTCGGTCTTTCCTCTACTTTCTTACATACAGGATAACTTGCATATAGTTTGATCTTCAGCTCCATTAGGATTAGCTTAAAATGAGAGGCGTGACTTTTGTAAAAAGTCTCTTAGGTACAGAATTCTCTCAGAAACTGATATATCTATGTCGTAAATCAACTTCAGGCCATGAGAAAAAAGAAAAACATAGTAAACATATATGATGTTTCCCCAGTGTGCTTTCTCTTCTTCAGCTTTGTGGTTTTTATCTGTTTAGAAACCTTCTGTGGAATTCTCTTCCAAGTATTTTACTGATCTTCTCTTGAACTCATTTATGATTTTGATCTTTAATATCGTTTGGTGAAGAGCTCTAAATATTTTCTCCTTGTTGCCCAAAGAATGACCTCCTTTTGTTTGTTTTGAAATTCATGCACAAAATTATCAAACTCTCTTAAAAAAAAAAAGTCTCATTATTAGAAGGCTGTGCCAGAACTTCTCTTGAAAGATGATTAAAAAGTCTTCCAATTTCCATTCTAAATGTATTCATGGCCAATCCATTCCCATTTGTTTTGTGCTAATGATCTGATAGTTAATTTGTTGATTCTTTCAGAAAGACTTGCTATGTCCCTTCTCAGACATCATTTTGCTAGACTAAACAAACCAAACTTCCTAGCATCTGGTCACAAAATATTTTTTTATTTCTTTATCTATCCTGCACCTTTTCTAGTCTTAATTAATATTTGTTGGGGATTAAAACAGAGATGGAGAAGAGAAATCCATCCAGACTTTTGCCTCCTACCTCAAGAGATTCTTTTTAGATGTTATTCCTTTATGTTTCTTTTAACTGTGATATGCTAGCATGCTCTGTGTAGCTGGTGATGGTACCATTCTTTTATCAGAAGATTTTCCATTAGAGATGTTGAAGAAATTAAACATCAGATCATCATTTACTCAGAGATCTGTAAACAGCTCTGGTTGTATAATAAATGAAAGCAAGAGTATATGCACAACATGCAAGACATACTCCTCAAACCAAAAAAACAGTTGTAGTTAGAGACAGACCTCAGCCATACCCACTGCATCTTGGTAATCTTTGGAGAAGTTCCAAGTCCAATGGCAGTCTTGAATTTTGCGGCTCGATCCATGCCAAGATGCAGAGAGTACAATGTTGTACAGGGCTCAGAGAGTGACCTGGCTTCCGAAGTCTGCCAGGGATTCCCAGAAGTCTGGGTCTATCACTGTTACTGGCACCCACAGGTGTCTATATGAATGTGTCTGTCTGTGTTTCCATTTCTATTTTAAACTGCTGTTTCCCCCCCTAGGGCAATCACCACATTGACGTCAGAACATTGCCCAGCACCTCATTTATGTCTGAGAAGAGAGGGAAACAGTGTTGAGAAGAGAGCTCAATGGAAAAAATAATATTCAGTGTGTGTTAAAAGCATTGAGAGAGGAGGAATAAATGGAAGAGAAGGGAAATTTTAAGTCAGTGTATTTATGTTATCCAAAATACCCCAAAAATGGTTATTTTGGATATAAATACTGCATTAGTATCTGAGAATGTAGTTAGGCAAATTTTTTTGAATATCTGAATACCTGATTATACATTAAATAGCTTGAAGATGTTTCTCATTATTTTTTCTCCTTTTGAGAATTTTCTTATTGCCATTAACCAAAGGTCACGATAAACCTATGATGTATTTTTCTTTCATTCCATGTGCTTTTCTTATAGTAATCACACATATCTTTGCAGCAGATATTAGATATTTATAGAACTCTATCTTGTTAGTCATAACATTGTGTGCTTATCTGAAATTGTTGTGAGCTCCAGATGGAGCTAGACAGTATCTTGACCAATAAACTCTGGTGTTAATGCACAAATTAGGCTCATGTGTCTTCTTGAGTCAGATAATGACAGCATGGAGTTGTACTGTGTGAATGTATTTGAATTCAGCACTCAATGTTCAACACATTTTTTAATAATGATTTGTCTATTAGAGTTGACCAGATTTTTATCATCTCTGTGACCTAAAACAATATAGGCAAAACACCGTGTTACACAACATACAAACTGCAGTCTGTTTTACATCTTACCTTTCCCTTTTCTCTCTTACTGAACTTTGTGATCCATTTGCATACCAATTTCCTTTTCTTTTGTTAGATTCATTCTCATTTAACTCTTCTTCTTCCTTCCCAGTCCTGCAGTCCAGTGGGTATGTGAGAATCTTGGCTTTCATTTTTTAACATGGAACTTCTTGTTCTTAAGATGGTGGAACAGGGCCAAATAACTTAACCCCAAAGGAAAGTATATTATTTATTACTATTTGAAGCTTGTTTGGTTTAAAAGTTGGTCTTATAATTGGAGAGACTGGCTTCATATTTTCTGAAGGCTTGTGGTTGGCAATATTGCATGGAGCTTCTCCAACCTTGGGCATCTATAGAGAGAGTGATGACAAAAGCAGTCTTTGTATTCTTCTGATCTTGGACACTGCTCTCAAATATAGCTGGCTGATATTTTCATGGAAAAGCTGAGTTTGGTTAAACATTTTCATTTTTTCACCAAAGAAGAACAGAATCTCTCTCCCTACTCATTTCTGCATTCTGCTTTTGCAACTTAAGGACGAAGAGGAAGGATATCCTGACTTCCCTTCTCTTCACTTAAAACCAAAGCAAACTGCCTGGTTTTCATTTTATTGGTTAAACTGTGGAATAACAAAACAATTTTAAATTTTGTTTGAAATGTTGTAGGAAGTTTATCTTTCACCAAATGTGTAGAGTATTTGTCCAGTGTTCCTTAAATCTCTGGACATTGCTGTTAACTGTTGGCATTAAGAGTCCCGACCTCTGATTCTTCACATCACTAACAGCTGACAACCCAGGAAAAAGTAATACATACCTTCTCCGGATAACCCCAAAGGTCCCTTTTGCTGTTCTTTGGAAAGTACAGTACTTTGCTGAGGGACATTGCCCTCTGCAGCCTGTGCTTGCAAACAACCATTCGGTGTTGGCCTCACTCTGGGGCCTGGTGTACCAGGAAAGCTAAGCTCTGTTTTGGTTACACTAGCTCTATATAACCTGAAGTGGAGTTTTTTGTTGTTGTGAGGGTTTTTTTCAGTTTGTTTGTTTTTTTACTTGAGGGTTCTTTTTTTTAAAAAAAATGGTACAGAATGTGTAACAACATAGCAAAAGTCAATACAGGCTAGTTCTGCAATTAAAAAAAGGAAAAAAAAGGCAAAAAAATTTATAAAGAGTTAAGCCTGCCTGCTTTTCTCAGACAAAGCTACAGTTGCCTGTTAGGTGTGCAAGGAATTCAGGATCAGACTGAGTCATTAGTGCTAAACCCTGAGACACTAGCTGGTTAGGTAACCCAGCAGCCAAGTGTTGGAAACATCCAAACATGTCTCAAACACAACACAAAAGAGGTTGATTTACTGCTTTCCCTGCAGCCAGCACTTGTTTCCATAGAAATAGCTTTGAGTTTCTTCCTGGTTTCATGCATCCTTTATATACCTCTGGTACACTGTGTCACAGCATAAAGAGAAAACATGTGGAAACCTGATTCATCTCTCACTTTTAACAACTTTACACTAATATTAATTAAGAAATGTGATTAAATTATTCCTGATTTGTAGAGCAGTTCCTCTTAGTGGGCTAATATTGTTTGTTTTCCTTTAAGGAGATGCACTGAAGTTATACTTCTTACAATATATTCAGAAGAAATTAATGTAGATTTTTTTACATTGAAAAACTTTTTACAATAAAACTTTTATCTTTTTGCATGTAAAAATTTTACCATTTTAATAGTAACTTGGAGCTATGTGATCCTATTATATTCAGAATAATTATGACAGAGCAAATTTTAGAAACAAGAATAAGCAGCATTTTTCACTGCATTGTTTTTCTTTCCCTTTTTACATAAATACGAAAGTTTTATTTCTCATCAAAATGCGGTTTAAAGTTAGTCATAAAAACCCCCAACATGATCATGTACTAGCCTGGTGGTTTATTATGCATAAGTAATTATTTAATTCAGAAACTTCAAATAAACCTGCTTGCAATGAATTACCAAAACCTATAATACTTCACCTCGGGAAAGTTTTCAGAAATACTAAATACAACAGTCCCCTTTTAAAGAGGCCATGCCATATCAACTTACAGCAGATGTCAGTATCTTATTTATTTCTAAGAATACTAAGGCTATAATGACTGGAGAAATCAAGTATCATGCTGATAAATGTGCAAAATGATGGCTATAATTTCTTGATCAGCAGAATAATAAGGTACATACCAAAGTTATAAACTTCAGAGAGTTCAGCTTGTCTTATAATTACTTTGGATGAACTGTGTCCTATGTTACTAACGGACACTAATGCTGGCATATGAGATGCTAATGGTTTGCAGCATTCAATGCCTCCAAATTCAAAATATCTGTATTTCTTCTTTTGTGTGGTTTTGTGATGTTACACACTAAGGTTGCTAAAGACCCACCTGAAAGCACTTACACACATGACTGTTTCCACACCTGCTTACTAGAGTTCTTAAGCACGTTCTTCAAATCCTCATACAGTCAACAGGAATTGCACATATACCTAAATAGTGAGATGAGTTTGAAAGGACAGCCCTTACTGAGAGGAGAGCTGGTTCAAAACTTAATGAAGTCAAGAAGAACATTTCATTCAGTCTGAATTGGCTTAGGTGGTATATGTATAAGAACAAAACAGTTGCTGCTTCAAAACAGCTCACCATTTGAAAATAAAAGAAAGCAAGCCAAGTGGTTAGGAACCAGTGGGTCAATGGGCACAGAGATGTAGCTTTGCTGAACTTCTGCAAAGGCTTTCCTTGTACACATGGGGTGCCAGGAAGAAAGCAAAAACTGACATGAACAATGGAGAGTAAAAAGGCCTTATTGGTATCAACGTGGGTTTTAACATGTCCTACTTTAAATCATATTTTTATCCCAACTGTTTCTCCCTTCCTCTTCCTCTTATACCTAACAGTAGAAGATGCATGACTGCAACCACTTTTCCCAGTTCCATCCTACATTTTTCCAGTAGATCTTTTGCCCTATTGAATTTATGCTGCAGACTCTAATTGTCTCTAAGCTAAACACCCAGTGTCCGTCCTCATCCCCAGTGTAGCTGGCAGATTTTTTCAGCACTTTTGATCAAAGTCTTCTAAAGTTTGGTTTCATGGCCAATTCTTTACTTTGCCAGTGCTCTTGTGTGTCTATGGACTTCTTCAGCGCATCCTTCACAGAAATTTTCTTACATTCTGCTTTCTGAGGTGCTCTTAGTGACAGATTTTCATTTGGGGCTATCGTAGCCAGGGCCCACCTGTCAGAACTACAAATGGTGTTATATTCAGCTGTATTTTCCCCATCTTATTCAAACATGGATTGCATTATAGCTGTATTCTGGGTATATATGCTTTTTATACTTAACCACAGTGCAGCCTTCATAATGCTTACAGATTTAGCTACTGTCTTTCTACTGATCTATTTAATCCTCCTTTCCAAAGCAAAATCTTGGCCTTTCTGATGTTTCCTCATGGATTAATTTTTAATTGCACATGTGCTGAAGACTCCACTGATCAGCATGCTTGGTAAATAAGGAAGTTTGGTGCAGTTTAGGCTATAAATAAGGGGAGGTCAAACTTATAATTGGTGCAGAGCTGTACAATGAGAAAGTTTCCACCTCCACTCTATGTACTTAATTACTCAAGATGCTGAAGAACAGACACTCACCATATGACAGCTGTCCCAAATGTGAATATAAAGTGCTATTATGCATCATTTTAATTTTGTACAGCTAGGTCAGAGCAAACATATGACCTACTGCATTTTAC
>VYZV01012618.1:0-10548 GCA_013401275.1 Pandion haliaetus | reverse complement strand
ATCTTGTCTTTTTAATTTCACATCTGCTGAGTTATAAACTCTTTTTTTTTTTCCCCAGTGATTCTCTCTTAATTGGCTCATTTTGTACATCATCTTCTGACTCAGGCTTTTGGAAAACAGCAGCCAATAGTAAATAGCTGTGGAGTCTCAAAACTCCCTTGTTATTCCATTGCTGGTTTTGCATATACTAAAATACTCCTGACTCATCCATTTACTGCTCTTGTCTTCAAACATACAACTTTGGACAGTTTGGAGTATTTTTTCCTGTTTGTAATTTGATTTTATTGCTTCTGTGTAGGATATGCGGTTTATACCAGATGACCCTAAAGTCACAAAAGTAGTTGGGACAAGTATCATTGGTTAAAAAAGGATAGCTTTTAAAAAACAACCAACCACCCCCATAGTCTTTTCCCTGAAGTCAAATGCCTTTCTTTCTGTAGCAGTTCTTTCACTTGTTTAAATTAAGAACAAACCAGTACTAGACTCATGGAGCAGTTGTTACCCTCTCCCCTTCCCCCCAAACATGGCAAATAAATAATAATTATTGTTTTTTCTCCCAAAAAAGAACTCCCTTGTATCGATAAACGTTAATGGATTTTGTGAACTCTTCTACCACCTATACCATCAAGTGCAGGTTCTCACCTACTGCCTGACTTGGCAGACAAAGGAGAGGACTCTTCGCTACTGCTGTAAGATACCTTCAGGTTACATCTTAAGAACAGTCACTGCTGGGAGGAGTCAGCGTGGAGGTTCTGCAGCATTTATCACACTATCACAGAACAACTAACATGAATTCAGGTTATGCATCTTTGGCAGAGATCTAGAGAGAAAGTTTTACCCCAGATTATTCTATCTTTTGAAGACTAAAAGCAAGTTAATCTGCAGTAAACATTTAATTCTGACTGGAACCATTGAATATTGATCTGTTCTGACCTTGTTTGTAAGAAAACTTCCTTAAACAGAGTTCTACTGCCTTGGGCCCAGCACACTAATGTTCAGTGGTGCTATCCTGTTTTAATTGAGAGAGGGGAAAAAGTTTATAGTCGGCACTTCCGTGGTCTTAAAACCTGGGATTACTTGAGTTAATACACATTGTCTAAGCTTAAAAGCTATTTGAAATAGTTAAGTACAAGCAGTTTCATATAGTTAAAAATACCAACAAAGTCTACCCGAGCCACTCAGAATACATTCTTAATCTTTTTATTTATCAAAATACATACACTTGAGTTCTACAAAAAAACCCATGTAACGTTTTTATACTGTGTTTTATATTAAATGGACCTATGTCTTCACGTAGCATGAAGACCATTCTGAACAGCCGCACCAGTATTAGTTTAATGTATGTTCAATATAAAAAGCAACATGACCCTGTAATGTATCAAAAGTTCACATAATTTAAATCTTCCATAAAAAAAGATGGTTCATAATTAATTACAGTAGCAAAGTGCTGTGCATTTACATTTTAAGAATTCAGACCATTCATGTATACCTCTCAGAATGGCAAAATAAAGTTCTCTTCTTGCGCTATAGCGGGAATCAGAGCAGTCTCCAATTCCTTCTGCTTCTGCAGGAGGCCCTGAAAGAAATGGAATATAAATGTCAATGTTCTGTCTTCTCATGCAGCCTGAACTAATAAAGTGTCACTGGTTCATATTTTAAAACAATTCACTTGTTAAGGCTCAATGGTTTTTAAATACACAACTTAAAAAAAAAGCAGTACAAAGTAATACATTCAGTAGAGAGGGAACTCGAGATTTCCTGTTGTCTGTAAGACTTGAAGTGTGACTCAAGTGGAAGCCGGTCCACTTTCCAGGGATGACTATGCAGAGGAAAAAGGTCTTTTCCATTGCATTAAATTTAACTTGTTCACTCCTCTGTGCATTGTCACTACATTTGTAGTATTCTAGCGTATTGCATGAAGCTGAACCCAAAACCTTGATGGGTTAGTCAACACAAATTACACTCTTCAGATAAAGGACAGCATTATCATTTGAACTAGGACAGTGTCAGACCGTTTAGAATAGGCATATTTACTCTCAAAAGGTAAAAGATTCCTGCTTCGTTAATGGCTCCTGTAAGTACTAGATAATGGAGAAAGCCTGTAATAAAAAAAAAAACCCACAACCTCCTGGAAGTGTATCCTTGTCCATGTGATAAGCATTCCTGGTGGCACAGAAGGGGAGCGAAGTCCTGCAGAACTGGCTTCGGTTAGTTAGCAAAGAAAAGAAGCCTGTTAAGACTTCACTTTGCATCCTTCCAAAAGCAGCAGCTGCCTATTTTCAATCACTTGATGAATTGCTTTCTTACTAATCAACAGCATCTGCTATTTCTATTAATGGGCCAATGGACTTGTTCAGTCCCTTTGTCAGGAATTACTTTCATTAAGTGTTTTTTGCATCTCATAGCACGTTACAAAACATGCTAATGCAATAAATTGCCCTAAACCAACACAGAGCCAAGGTGAGAAACAAATAACATTCAAAGTCTATCGCATAGTTTGTGAAGGTGGTAAAAAGGGCCTAGAGAAAAGTAATGTGAAATACCTACACAGGGACAAGTAGTGAGGTTATTTTTTTTTCTTTGCCTGTCCTCGGACAGCCTGCTGGTAGCTTGCAAGATCACTTAGCCATTACAGGCTACAACATGTTGGCAAGTGGTTTTATTGCCTTCGTAAGATGCTCTGGTACGTACTGACTGTAGCTGGGGTTTTGGTCCTTTTTCTTAAACTTTGGCCCTTCTTTTTCACAAATACTTAATTCACTTTGTTGGATGAATAAACTTGGGCTTATTCCACTGACTCTTTCGATTTCAGTGAGGAAAACAGAAGTCTGCTGATAGTGCCTATTACTGCTGTCACCTGAAATACCGGAAGAGACTTGCTGTCTTATAACAAATGCAATGACAGAATCACCCACCCTTTGGCAGCCGAAGGCCTTCATCTGCCCTCTGTCTTCACCGGCGTCTTCCATGGGTCAGCCAGTTCAGCTAGACTGTTACTGAAACAGCCCGATTGTATTTATCTGTCACTCTAGTTGGGTGTGTATTTCAAAGACTATAAAGACTGGTCAAATATGCTGTGAACTACCCCAGACAAAAGGCGGCTAAAGAATGGCCAAATATATTGTGAATATATATATATTCTGAAACTATCAATCCACTATATATCTGCATGTATATACAATTTTTAAAAACACAACTAGATTATCTTCTGAAATAGAAAAGTAAACTCTGCTCTTTGTCTAAATTATATTTCATACAAAATACTTCACTACTCTTCCTTTCTCAGTGAAATAACTGATGCAAAACAGGTGTCATCTGTAGGAGTATACAATACTTTGGTATGCAAGACATACCCAAGTTCAACTGTTAATGCCCTAAATGCATTTTACAGCTAGTAGGACGTTTAAAAAAAGAAGTCTACATGTTTTAAGTTAACTCTCTTCCACAACCAAGGTCCATAGAAAGACTAACTAACCTTAACAATGTTTTTTAGCCACTGTTAAGACCTGAATATATACTATGCATCAAAAACGTCCCTAAGCTCCTGTCTCTTAAGTTTGCCAACATGGCTATTATCACCTTAAACCTCTTTAAAAGCCCACAGCTTGTGTTCACCTCAGCAAGCACAAGGATCAACTTCTGCTTTGAAGCTGGCTTCACTCAACCAAAATACCACTGACAAATGAAGCCTGACTACAAGATACTTAACAGTTGTAGGTATTTAACAAAAATGTTAATGAGCATTGGGGAAGACCAGATCCAGGCAAACCTATTTGGAAGCCATTAGAAACTCGTAACCTTTTGATGTTCTTGGGTCACAACTTTTCATAGTAACTTAGGGAGAGCCATGACCCTTTGCACAAGGAATTTACCTACTACTGGAGCACGATGTGTGTGCATGGCAGAACTTCTGTCTTTCTAAAGCCCAGGAGTAATTAATAGCATTAACTACTGGTAGGTTTGTTGTACTTAACTCTGCCAGATTTTCTTCCCTTTATTTGCATAATTTATGAAATTTTTCTCCCTCAAGGCAAAGAAAAATAAATAGTGCTGCTAGCAAAAGAGTTCTTTTAGTATGGAGCTGTTCAAAACCAAGGGAAGATACTGATACATATTTATCTTTAGTGTTCTTCAAGAACGAAATGCAAACCTAAAAGTAAATGTGGGTTTTTTTTGTCTTGCAGGCCCCTGTCAGGCCATTTAGAAGCATAAAAGGAAACTGTTCGTGTGATTATCCAAACCTGCGGTTTGAATCTGCTGTGGGCCACACCTTGTTGCCAACAGGTGGAGTATCCAATTCACTCACGTTTTAATAATAACTAGATGCCCAACAGTATTTTTTCCGGTATTCTGACTCCAATCAGGAAAATATGTAACTTCAGTTACCAGCTATAATCTTTTGCTCTTCATTAATTTACTGCAATGTGGATCCTTAAAGACAGTCTCACCATACTCAAAATCCTTTTGGCAATCCTGTACATCTAATCGTTAACAGTAACTTACTACAAACAGAACAACGTATACAAACATACACAGGCTTTTGTCTCAGGAGCTCATGTGTGTGTAGTAGTAAACTAAATTTCATTTTATATTCACTCAGTAAATCTGGCTGACAAATCCTGAATTTTACATGTTAACGAATAGCTATCTTGGAAGGATTTTTTAAGTGTTCACACTTCAGATTTGCAAATTACAGTATTCTTCCAGGACTGACACGAGTACCACTCCAGTAACTCTTCTGCACCAACCACGCTGCTCTGTCATGCGTGTCTGGCTTACCCATAAAATGCAGAAGTGAAATTTCACTAACAAGGGTTCTAGTGTTTTGTTAAAATACTATTCTCTTCCCCCTTGAAATCGAAACATTCTTACTATAAGCAACCCTAACTAACAAAACCTGGAGACTAAATAAAGCCATTCCTCCCGGTTTTGAATTTTCTCAGGTACTCCACTGTTTCATAGCTAATCTAAGGGCTAAGGAGTCCATAGTCTCTCTCTAAGGACAGTCCAAAGGTGGAAGTAATGCATGAAAAACAAAGTTAGTAAGAGGGAACAAAAGCAGAGGACAGGGCCCAAAACTTAATCATATATGATGGAAAAATTAATGAATGACTAATGCTTATAACTATGTAATAATAGTCTGCAATGTTCATTTTGACTTTAGTATATATATACATACATGTTTAGCCAATAGGTTTTGGCTTACCTGGCGTAATTCTGACAATCCTTTGAGAATTGCTTGTTGTCTCTCTCTGATTTTAACTACATCAGGATTTAGAAGAGGATCTCTAACATGATCAGAGCTACAAATCTGTCGTGGCGTTTGGTAAGAATCTAAAAGTAAATGTATATCCAGTCAGTTAACAATACTCTTTAGCAATTTTGTTTTAATTTTGAAGCAGTGGATTTTCACAGCTCGTGAAAATCAGGTTTTGGTTGCTACCAGATTACAATCACTATGTTTAAGTCAAACAACACTTAGATTCCTAAACCCAATGTATATACAAAATGCTGGAGAAGTGCAATCATACTTCACTAAAGGTAAACAGAGAAAACAGACAGATAAAAGAATAAGAAATGTTTTGGGTTTTTTTTTTTTAAATTTTTCTGTAGGGTTTTTGTTTTGTTTTTGTTTTTTTTTTTTTTTTTATACAGAGTATCATTTAGTTGCATAGGCTTTCTGTACAGTGCTGTGACACACATGGGTCACTGCAAAATTCAGTAAAAACAAATACCAAATTGTATAAATTGTAGCACTTCTTCAAACTAAATAACTAACATCTCTCCTACATGAGTAAGTTCACAATACATTTCAGTACCATTAAACTGTCGATACTGTGGGTCATGTGTTGAAGGTCTAGTCACTGGTGCATCTGGATCAAGATAATATACTTCATTTGTTCGAACATACGGAATAAATTGTGAAGAGGGAGGTCTTCCAGCTTCTGTAACGGGAGGAGGGGAGCTCCTCTGCTGTGTATCTGTCTTAGTATTTTTCTCTCTTCTACTATTGTTGTTATGCACCAGAAGATTAGAAGCATGTATCTGGTTTTGTTGTACTTGGTGTATTCTGTTCTTAACTGCTGGAACAGGTGGTGACTCAGATCTGTGTGAAACAATTTCAGTTAAGAAAACCCCCCAAAATACTTAAATAATGGGATTAATTTTCTCAAACAGTAAACAAAAGAATCCTCACAGGACAGGAGTTTTGCTCATTTACTCTGCTTTTATACCTGCAGTTTGTCTGGTCTTACGTATTTTTAGTAGTAGACAAGTAGATGCATCTAAATTCTTTTCTAAAAAAATGGAAAAGCAGGAAAGAAAAGCATGTATATTTCACCATTAATGTATTTATACATTTCATTAATGCAGAATATTGACGTACCTTTCTTCATTCAAATGATTCTTATGTAATTGTTCTTCCTAGGAGAAAACGAAGAAAGTCAAAAGTAAAATAAAAAGCTCCATGTAAAAGCTTTCATTTTTCAAGAAAAGTTTGTTCTGAAATTCGAAAAGGACTGTTTGACCCAGGTTCAGGAGAAAGGTGTTTATCAAAGACTTGCATTAAAGAGCCTTGTAGTGTCTATGAACTAAATTAAACAAATTACCAGATGATTTACTCCAATTTTCCATGTCTTTGGCAGCTATATAAGCACTATCAAAAATATACATAGTATTTTCCAATGACCTTGGAAAGCTGCATTTATAAACCTGAAAGGTTCAGCCCAAGATAATGATTATTAAAGGAAAGGTCATGTTTCTAGATACAGTCAGTAGAAGTTTGCTATTTAAATGAAAAATATTAATGTATCCCATGTGTCTTATGGTATCAAACAATGCTTACTTATCTCAAAAATCTGCTTAAAATTCATTGCCCCATTTCTCAGGTACAAAATTCTTGAACATTTACCTTTCAGTAATGTAAGCACAAAACTTAACATTTACCATTAACCTCAAATAAACCAACAACCTCAGTTTAACAAATCAATAAATCTTTAAAGATACCTATGTGAACAGTTATGTATTTCCATACACTTTTTTTTAATACCCACAGCTTCTAAAACATGTGTATCTAGCCACAGTAAACAAATGGCTAAATAGAACTGAAGTGGCCACCTTTTCCACATCAGATTTTTTCTATTGGCAGGTGTGAGAAAGTGAATGAATAGATATGTATATACATACATACAGAGAGCAAGCAAGCACAAGAGATGGGGAGAGAGAAAGACGGTATGAATATGTTTTATAGTATTTTCTTTAAATGAAAATAGTTTTATTTCCCAGCCACAAGCTATACTTATACATGCTTACTGCAAATGGAGAAGAAATTACTCCACTAAGAAGGATGCATTTCTATGACAACAGAGTACATCCTCAGTTATCGATACTCTTTGCAGAAATAAAAATTATTTTCTTGAACAGGTACTCCAATACCTCAACCATCACCAAAACATAATGACTGGACAAAACGAGCAAGTCAATGATGTCATTCTATCCTGCACGCTGCTTTCAATCAAGCTCCCTGTTTACATAATGAATCAATGATAATGAATAAATGAAAGAGAATCAACACTTTGGAAGTTTGAAATAACAGTAAAAGCTAAGTCACAAAATCTGAATATATTCTTCTGATCATGATGAACAAAACAATGCTGTACAAAACAATGCTGTAATACCATTCCTTACACAAAGGATAGTACTAGGGAAATTCTCAATACTTGAGTTACATAACTGAATTCCCATCCAGGCACAACAGGGTGGAACAAGAGTCTTAAAAATACACATCATTGTTGTTAAAGACCGAATAGTTACCTTTCTGACTCTATGTCCCTTAGTCTTCGTATTTATTTCTTCCTGAGGTGAAGGAGACCTGTCTGAATAACCACCCTTTTTTGGGCAGAGATTCCCAGGTGTATTTCTTTCTACCAACTGAAGCAGCTCCATTTGTCGTCTTACTTTGTTTTCTTCCCTTTGTTTTTGTAGCTGTTTAGGGTATCTTTCTGATGCTGGAATATATCTTTTCCCAGGCTTGTTTATGTTCCAGTCAGGTCTTTTGCTGTATTTTTCTGAAGGTTTAATCTGTCTTTCTTTTCTTGCATATTGTTCATATAGATCACTGTAAATGCCACCAGTCTCTTTTCCTGAAATTTTATTTTTATCTACATACTGTAATTCCTTCTGGTATTTTTTGCTGTTAGAGGTTTCTTTATATTCTATGGAAATATCAGGCGATCCGCAACACACAGTTCTTTCCTCAGCTGACTCAGTGTATGCAGAACTATTAAAGTAATCTAAAAAAAAAAAAAAAAAATTAACTCCAAGTCTAAGCTATTCAGATTACTTGTTTGACTTTTGTATGCATTCAATCTACCATTACTGATTTTATACAAAAATTGGTCATTACAGTTTTACAATGCTTTTTCTTCTTTTTGATGTAGAAGATAAGATAGGACCAGTAGAAGCAAACTCAATAGTGAGGGGAAAAAAAAAAAAGATTGGAGAATGAAATCAAGTCACTGTAAAAGCAAAGCTTATGTAAAATGAAACATTATTTTAAAATGGGTAATTCTTCTTCTGTCATAGTACCCGAAGGTAAAGAGCAAAACACAGCTTCTGTTTAGTTTTTCAGCTTGCCGATGGTTTGGTCATATTCACAGTGCTACTGGGAATAACTTACTTTCCTAATCCTTGTCTTCTAATGGAAATATTTTGTTCAATTATTAAATTACTAACAATTCAGCTTCTTTCTTTACTAAGGGGCATACACAAAAACATGATTTGTTACAAATTTGTAAACTCTCCAAATTCACAGTAAAATTTCTACCAGCACCGTTGAAACCAAAAATATTCATTGTGGCTTAAGCAAATAGAAATAAAATAAAGCTTCCACTTCACAAGTGATAAGCTAATGAATTTCTAAATACAAGGCATAAAGTGACTGTAAGTTTCCACTGAATCTGCTCATTCACACCTCATCTACAACATTAACAAATGCACAGTAAGTTTGAGCTGGGTTTTTTAACGGTATGATACAAAAATCAAGATAACGACGGGAAAGTATTCTGTCTAGATGGACCTGCAATTCTGTCTGGGTATTTAGCAAGAACTGTAGAAAGCTTTTCTAAACATTTGAATGTAAGCTCTCATTTTCTAATGAGTCTAGTTTTCTAATTCCGTAATCATTGACAATGTTTCTGCCATTACTTTCAAGGATTCATTCGGAACCCAGCCCTGCTCAATACCAAACCATGTTACATAAACCTGCGAACATTCACGCTGAAGACTACTACAAATACATTTAAATGCCGTAATAAATTGAGTCCTACACAGCTTGTGACCATGTGTCGTGGTTTCAGCTCAGCCGGTAACAAAGCACCACGAAGCCGCTCACTCACCCCTCCCTCCCCCCTCCGGTGGGATGGGGAGGGGAACCAGGAAGGAGAAAGAAAAGAAAAAAACCCGAAACCTCGTGGGTTGAGATAAGGACAGTTTACTGGGACAAAACAAGGAGAGGATTTACAACAACAACAATGGTACTAATAAAAGAACATACACAAACCGAGTGATACACAGTGTAACTGCTCACCACCCGACACCCTGCCGCTACTCCCACCGAGAGCCGAAAAAGCGCGCGCCCTACCAGCCCCCTCCTCCTTTATATACTGAGCATGATGTCACATGGTATGGAAGAGCTCCTTGGCTAGCTCAGGTCAGGTGTTCCGGCTGTGCCCCCTACCAGGCTTCTGTGAAAATTAACCCTATCCCAGCTGAACCCAGGACACCATGACTCTAATTCAACACTGTATTTCAGACTGCATGATTTGAATTTCTAACTGGTAAGAACTATATAGACATACCATTTATTTAGAAGAATACAGTAACATATTGCAATATACCAACATGCCTGTGTCTGTCCACGTGGTTTTTTTCTAGTTTTATTCCACTGTGAATTACAGTGATTTGGCTCACTTTCACAAATATGCTGTTCTACTGTCGTTCTTGAGGTACATCCCAGTAATTAAATTTAAGGGCTGCATACCTGTCTGTACAGCAATGTCTTTCCGAGGAGAAGTCTGCTGATCAATGTGACTCTTAATGTCATCAGAAAAATTATGACTTTGATGTGAAATGCCAGTATTACAATTTTCAAATTCTGTATCACCTAAAAAGAAGTAAGTGAAATTGCTGAACTTAGTAATGCATGTTCCATTTAAACCATGCTATCAAGTTATCAGACTATGGTGGTTTAGAACTCAAAGCAAGACTGAGAACTATTGTTCAGATCCTAATACTCTCCCTTTTTCACTGGAAGTCTAATCGACAGCACATAGGTCTGAATATTCCCTATGCATTCCTGATAGTATCTTCGTATTTCTTCCTTATGTAATATAATATTTGAAGCTTCTCTGTATTAGTTAACACTGCTATTTTTTTGGCAGGTAAATAAGCCAAAATGAAATTTGGTTCATGAAGCAAAGGAACAATTAGACCTCCTGTTTACAAACAGGGAAGGATGAAGGCCGTCTCAGGCTTAGTGACCATGAAATG
>VYZV01012615.1:26802-54097 GCA_013401275.1 Pandion haliaetus | reverse complement strand
TTGTACCAAAACCCAAACTTCTGCTTGTGGACTAAAAGCCGAGTTACAAAGGTCAGCTAATTAAACTTGCCAGCTTGCAGCCTCTGAAATCAAAGCTCGGAGAAAGGAAACATCTTGTGGCAGGACACAGAGGAAAGCTGAGGCAGATTTTTAAACTAGAGGAAAAATGTGAGGATTTCAAATGCTGTGATTTAATTACTAGTACAGGAATTCACAGCTATCTGAAATATACTACATTTCAAAGTGCACTTTAAAGTGCAAACTTTGTTTATATTCTCTTTAAATTCTCTTTTCTCTTACTATAAACAGGACTAGTTCCTTATCCACTGCATTACAGAACAAATATAGATTATAATTTTATTTAGCTTCCATGCCTCTCAACTAATTGTCTCAAATGGTAGCAGATGTGGCTTTAACATGACATATGAAGCTCTGCAATCTTTCCAACATTTTCTTTCTGATATTGATGAAATGATAGCTTTCTGCTCTTGAGCTTCAGGCCTTCAATTTACAAAGCATCCATAGACTTCATTGTTAAATTAGTATTGACCTATCTTCACACTGTAAACCCATGCAGGCTGTAATCAAAGCTTCCCATTCTGGATTTCACTTTCTACTTCCCCAAGATGGATATACTGTAAATTCAACCTACTTGTTGGTTTACTGTGTCCCTCAGCAGTTGGAGGTGAAGTTGTAAACAGATGCATTCATCTTTGTAGGTGTTGATAAAATATTCAAGGTTGAGATCAAACCGTGGACTTTTATGCGTAAAGTCAATTATTGCTTGGGCCAAAGCAAATCTTTCCTCTGAGTCCAAAGCATGTTGGTAAGCTCCAGAGTAAACATCTAGAAGCTGAAGAGATATTCAGAAGCACATTTAGACATATTTATTCACCCAAATATTCATTCTTAGTTGGGGAAAGATTTCTGAACACGGAGTTTGCCACCTGTATCAAACCAACTGTGACCCAGTATGGTATCTTGTTTCTGGCACAGGGTGTTACTTGGTGCTTCATCAGAAGGCTCAAGAACAGAACTGACCATATGAGAAATTTCATCCAAATCTTGCATAGTTATTATGGGAGTTTTTCTACTGAAGCATGAATATTTTTATGCTGCACATTTTTCCCTTCAAAAAGTAACAAGACAATCAATGTACTTACTACTTTAAAAACACCTACTTCTTTCCACCCTAAACTATTCTCTGTTTCTTTTCCAGCACACACGCTGGTTTTGTATCTTTGAAAAACTCCTTTTCCCCCAAACTGAAAGCTGCAGACTCATCCAAGACTCTTTGTTATCTCATTCGGCAATGACTGTCACAGTTACTTTACATTTTTTTGAGAAACTCCAAAGTAATTGAAGATGTAATTAAAGATGTACAAAGGTGCATGCCCTCTTCAGGCTCCTCTACCAAGGATAGCTGTAAAGTTTCGTTTAAATAAAAATTTTAATTACAAATACCCACAGCTTAGGACAGAAAAAGAAATATGCCAAGCATGACAGCATGTGAACTCTCCAGATGACATTGTAGTACTTCTTGGTCAGATGGCAATTAGGGGATTGAAAATATTAATTGCCTTGCTTCTGGACAAATAGCTCATGTCAATATGAAGTGATCTACATGTGGCTATTTTACATTGACACAGAAGTGGAAAAGCATCCATGTGTACTTTCCACACTGAGACCAGAAGACTGGGGAAGAGGAAGATGCAGAAGGGCTTAGGAGGTAACGTGGTAGCTGAGAATTCAGATTTCGATGGAAACAGTAAAATTCTCTGATTTAGACCTGCCTGACCTGAACTGTTCTGGAGGAAGCTAAAACACTGCTTAAGCAACAAGCCATAAGCAAGTTTCATATTGGCTAAACTAAGCTGTCTGAGCTGCTGGACAAAGGGCTATTGTTTCCTCGTTCAGAGAGAACTGTACGCCAGCTGGAAACTAAGCTAGCGAGACCCACTTCCATTTAATTTCAGCTAAAAGCAAAAGACCTCCAGCAACAGCACATCTGTACGTTTAATCCTGCCTAGCGAGCTGGATTGTGAGAGCAGTTCCAGAATATACTCTCTGATGTTTTTGGAACAGAATTAGGGCATTGTTGCTGTAGAAGTTTCATTCTTCTCTACTGGGAATTTCTCTTCCAAAAAGAAAGCACAGTTCCTTATAAGGAAGGTCCGTGATAATAATAAAAGGTAGATTCACAGAGGTAGCACGATCATACAGCAATGGAAAGCGAAGTCTGTTGGGGTGAGAACAGTGTCGTGGTTTCGGTTTCAGCCCAGCCGGTAACAAAGCACCACGAAGCCGCTCGCTCACCCCCCACCCCCTCGCCTGGCCACGTTGGGATGAGGAGAAAATACAAAGGCAGGCTCGTGGGTCGAGACAAGGACTGGGAGGGATCACTCCCCACTTATGGGCACGGGCAAAAGACAGGCTCAACTTGGGGAAGAAACAAAATCAATTTAATTTACTACAAATCAAATAAAACACACAAGGGTATTGGGAAGGGAAACCAAACCCCAGAACACCTTCCCCCACCCCTCCCGCCTTCCCAGCTCAGCTCCATTCCCGGTTCTTTCTACCTCCTCCCCCCGGCGGCGCAGGGGAACAGGGGATGGGGGTTGAGTCAGCTCGCCACACATCGTCTCTGCCGCTCCTTTCCTCAGGGGGAAGATTCCTCACTCGTCCCCTGCTCCACTGTGGGGTCCCTCCCACGGGAGACAGTCCTTCACCAACTTCTCCAAGGTGGTTCCTTTCCGTGGGCTTCAGTTCTTCCCGAACTTCCCTGGCGCTGGTCCTTTCCGTGGGCTGCTCTCCAGTCACACACTGCTCCACGTTCACCCCCATGGGCTGCAGAGGGACAGCCTGCCTTCTCACCATGGGCTGCAGGGCCATCAGCCTCCTCAGGCGCCCCTCCTCCCCCTTCTTCTTCACTGACCTCGGTATCTGCAGAGACGTTCCTCTCACGTTTCCCAAACCCCACACTGCCGGTTCCCCTTCTTAAATTTGTTCTCCCAGAGGCGCTCTCACTGTCACTAATGGGGTCGGCCTGGGCCAGAGGTGCATCTGACTTGGAGCCGGGGGAGCTTCTAGCAACTTCTTACAGGAGCCACCTCTACAGCCCCCTCCCCCACTACCAAAGAAAACTGCGCCACACAAACCCATAACAAGCAGAAACTTAGTGAACTAGGCAATTAATATTTTACATAGCTCCATCACACAAAGCGCCTCTATGACAATGGGAGAGTGGCCTTAGGAGATTTCCTAAACTTCATACAACTATTTTAGTTTAAAAGGTTTTCTATTTAAAGCCTCTTCAGTGGTACACAGGAGATTCCCTCACACCCTCTAGCATTCCTATTTTCAGAGCTGCCCTGTGTTACTCCAGGACTGTGAACAAAACATTTCAAGTGTGTGAAGGCGACCTCAATTAGTGCCATTTCTCCCTGCTTCTGAAGTGGACTATCTGCTCCTTTCCACATCCTGAAACATTGTCTTTGGGACTGGTGAGTCCCATAGTCAGAAATACACTTCCAAGCTCCTCTGGGTCCCTTCCTCTGAACTTGTCTAATCTTCATCTTTCAAGACTGAAGTCTCTGGGCAGAAACCCTGTATGCTTTCATGTCCCATGGCAAAATACAGACACCTGACTAGATTCAGAGAGAGGAACGGGAAAGCCCGCAGGATATGCAGCAGCCCTTGTGAACAGCAAAGCTACAAATCACTTAATACACATTTTTATGTTTGTTGTGGGGTTTTTTAACTCCATACTAAATCATGGCATTTTTTGCTCAAATAGAGTAACTAATCTATAATACATATAGAATCATATATATAGGTGTTATTAATAAATGGATTATTTTTTTATGCTGTAACATACAAAATATCTCTCTGGTTCCCTCTGACAAAGGGTAATCTAGGTGATGAGCTTAGCCAGCTGCAGACTGAGTCTCTCCTCCACGGGCTTCACAAAGATGCAATGATTACAGTTCTAATAACAGCCATAAAAAGTTTCCTGCACCCGCTGCAGAAAGTACGACAGGCAGGACCATAGAAAAACTTTGCATCTTCAACTTCCTGGTGGCCCAGGCTCCTCAGGGCTGCACCCGATTCTTCTTAGTCTGCATTTGCTCCATTCCCTGGCACACAAGGAGGGACACAACATGCTCTGCAGTTTTGCTCTGGAGATGGCCTTGTCTTTCCCAATTATCCTTCCCAATTATCCAGCAGTGGGTGACTCTCCTTAAGGCCTTGCAGAAGTGCTTCCAGCCCCTGGCACTACCAGAGGCTGCTATCTGACAGCAAGAGCATTTCTGCTCCCTTGTTGCAAAAGCCACTACCTGGGGTCCTTTGGACCCAACTCACAGCACCCAGCAGCTCAAACCCTCTGCACCCAGCCCAGCACCAGGCACCCAATGCACCTGAAACCTGTACTACCACCCAAAGTTGCTGGCTATGACATCTATATGTATACACAAAGGGAAGTGGTCTTTAAAAGGAACCTTACGCAACCTGAAGTGAACTGACTACAAATTACCGTTTTCAGTCCAAGAAAAGCATCTGTACCTGGCATTTTTTTTCCAAGAGAGCAGTTTCACAGGTCCAGAGGTCAAGCAGCACAGCAAGTCGATCCACAGAGGCATGTGCCCAGCCAAGAATGTTGCTGCCACTGAATTGCTCACAAGTTACATTGCCTAAGACAAAATAATTAAGTAGAAAACAAGCAGATGCCAGTATCAGAGGGATTTGCACATGCCTAGTGTCCCAGAACTTGTGGTAATTCTTTTTATTTATAGCACAGGGTTGTGGTTTTTGCTTGCCAGAGGACCCCAGGCCAGGAAAAGATTTCAGTCCCATAAGCCTTGGAGGGCCCCAGAGTATTCTGCAAGGCAAAGAACAAGCACACCAGGTATTTGGTTTAAACATATCTCTTCCAAAATCTTTTAACAAATAATCCTTGAGATAAAGGGCAATGCCTGGAATTCAAAAGACCTGCATCAAGAGATAAAGCCAGAAAAAGCACAAGAAAACTAGGGGTGGAAAGAGAAGCTTAATTTTTCGCAGCACCAGATCATGTTGGGATTGTGTTCACCACCTCACCTTCACTCTCAGATCAAAGAAAAGTGGCATGGACTACTCAAAGATAAATTTTACAAAGAGATCTAGCAGGGCAGAGTGCAGACCCAGGGGAGGGCTTTCTTTTCAGATGGTTTGCTATTAGAAAAGTCAGTCTTCATAATTTAAAAATTACTGTAAAGGAAGGAAAAAAACTCATTAGAAATGTTTCTACGCTAGCAGCCCATGAGAAATCCTTAAAGAAATCATGCTTTTGGATTCTTGGTTGTGATACTGTCTAAATTAGAGTTAATTTTGACAATAAATGATAAATCAAGTAGAGTGAATCTGAAATGTTTAGAGCTGCAGAGTTAAAAATCAGCCATGGGGTAAATAAAAGAAGCTTCACCAGCTACTCTTCAGCTCCAGACTTTAAGTGTCTTATTTTTCAAAAGCTGAACAAGAAAGTCAATTGAAGTCCATGATCACTGGAGAAGTCAGCATTAAAAGTTTTTAGGTTTATGGCACACAGAAAGAGATCATAACAGAAGGAGCATAAGGAGCTAGGACAGGTTGAACATTATCAGTCCTCAAGTGTGCTGTGTGAGGGTGACAATGAAGTGACCTGTAAATACGGGAGCTGCTATACCAGACTATCACAGTACCCTACCCCATTCAGTAGTCTGCCTCCTGTCATGACAGAATCACAGAACGGTTGAGGTTGGAAGGGACCTCTGAAGGTCATCCAGCCCAACCCCCTGCTCCCAAACAGGGTCACCTAGGGTGGGTTGCCCAGGACTATGTCCGGTCAGGTTTTGAACATCTCCACAGAGGAAGACTCCACAGCCTGTCTGGGCAACCTGTGCCAGTGTTTGAGCACCCTCACAGTAAAATTGTCTTTTCTTGTGTTCAGATGGAATTTCATATGTTTCAGTTTGTCCCCATTGCCTCTGGTCCTGTCAGTGGGGACCACCGAGAAGAGTCTGGCTCCCTTGTATTCATTCCCTCCCACCAGGTATGTATACACACACTGATTAGATCCTCCTGAGCCTTCTCCAGACAGAACAATCCCAGCTCTCTCAGCCTCTCCTCATATGAAAGAAGCTCCAGAAGAAGGTCCACAGTGAGGACCTGCAGGTGACTTGAAAGAAGGTCCTAGCAGGCATTTAGGCATTCACAGGTTTATAAAGGTTTTTTGTCATCTTAATCCTCAGCTATGCCCTGCATTCTCTGTCAGAACATTCAATTTTAGGGAAGCATGCTAAGACATCGAAAACATTGCCCTATATCAATATAGAAAGTAATTCCAGTGATTTAAGAGCTATTTTGTGCAATTCTCTGAATACCATACGTGTTTGTGCCATTTATTCACTGTTTTCTAATGGCCCTCTCCCCATGCTTTCTACAGTTACAAGCTTCTTCCTCCTCACTATTCTAGAACTACAGCTGCTCTTTTTAGAAACCTGTAATATAGTCTGTCTCAACTCAGTTCACACTATTAAAAAAAGCATCAGTAAAAAAGGAAGTCTGGAACATCAAATATTTTGCAGCTTCTTATTTACAACTGAGAAAATTTTAAAAGTGGTGGGAGGTAAATTTAGTTCTGCAGAAAAACAATCTAATACATTAATTAAAAGACATTCAGAAACAATTAACATTCTTCTTTTCTGACTCTCTCTGTGCCTTGAAGATGTGCTTGCTCATTATATTACTTAACTACATCAGTAAATGTCCCTTCTGTGTTATTTTCTGGTCCAGGACGACTTTGATGTCTATGACCCTGAATAAGTGCAAAACTGTGACATTAACAACATGTGACAAGCAATTCCAGTTAGGTCTTTGCAACACATTCATCACTTAGCTAACTAGGAGGATAAAGAAAGGTCCCAAAAATCCAGTTAGAACTTGGTCCTGCAGCCATACAGCAACGATTCAAGAAGTCATAGGATCAGCCTACCTTGAAAACAGCAAACCAAATTATCACAGTGTTTTGGACCTGTAGATATCTTACTTTTATTTTTCTCAGTGTATTGGCTGGCCACAAGCAGCAGCTGGTTCTTAACCTCCTTCAGGTCCTCTAAAGCCACATCATATATTATGTAAACCCCACGCTGGTCCTGTGTGTGAATATATATGCATCTTCACTAGCGTGAAAGTCTTAATGGTTTTCCACCTCTGCAAACTCTATGAACAGAGCACTGTGGACCTATGCTGTGAAAAAGAAACAGAGGGGCACAAGCAGTCAGTTCTGCAAGGATTGCAATTCTGTACAATCAACGTATCTAAAGGTGGACCAATCCTAGGAACATGGTATTTTGTCATTAGCAAAGAACAATAAAATAAAATATTGCCAAAATTTTATTTTTTACAGGTAACACCTACACTGTGGCTTCATTTATACTACCAAGGAATACGACAAACTGTACAAAATTTCTGTTGTGCCTAGTTTTTCCTTCAGGCATATAAATCCACAAAAAGCACCAAGAAGGCATTGAAACGAGAAGATTAGCTCTTGAACTAAGGTAGAACATTTTTCCCTTTTTCTAATTTAGCTCAAATTTGGCAAAAAGTGTCTTAAATTCTGATATTCAAATATGAAGTCAACATTTTTTAAAGCCTTCTTGGGTAAGTTACACTTGCAAGATTTGGAGATAAGCTCACACGCACAAAGACTTTAGCACTAATTAAAAGGAACAGCCATTAACTGATGTCCCAGTTTGCTGTGACATCAGCACTTGTTCAATAGAATAGTTTAAAAATGACTTTACTTTTCTAAAAAAAATTCAGCATCTTTAAAAGAGAGTCATCTACTTTGGCAGTGAGTCACTAGTTAGCTTGGTAACACCCCAGGCAAGAATCCAGTCCTGCAGTCAGCAGAAGTGGCGTTAACTTTCAAAATATTCTGTTTCTTGACTAGGAGTGCCACAAAGGGAATTACACACATCTATGTCTAGGTGTACAATTACAGAAGTTAATCTCCCAGTGTAAACAAACACTTGGTATAGGGGTATAGCAATAGAAGCCCTTAAAAATGGTTCTTCTAGTAAGAAGGTAGCAAGTAAATACAAGCGCCTCATTTTCCACTGTTTGTCTTTACTATTTCCTGGTATGTAATGAACGTTTGTTCTCCCTTCAGTGCCAAATAATGATACACAATATATTGGGACTTCCTCCTTTCACCTGGATGTGTCAAATTCTATTAAAAGGAAGGATGGAGGAAAGGAAAAGGTATTTGTTTTATTCATGGAAGTCTTAGTCAGATTTAAACATACTGGGAAGAACAGCTTGCCAGCTTCATAGACCTATGCTGGATCAGAATTCATTCTTTACCATAAAGTTAATGAGGCAGCCCTGCAAAATGTACACCTAATTTGAATTTAACATTGGATCAGCCTGGTCAAAGAGATTCTTTTCCTTTTTTCAATATAGTGTTCTGCACGCTGTTCTTTCTTTACTTGTCTGAAAAGACTATTTGTGTCACAGCTCTTAGTAATAGGATGCAGAATTTGCTAGAGGTTAAATCAAAGCCCTTTACAGAAGAATTAAATTTTATTTGATTTAGGTAAATAACTGAGCAAATACTGGGCTGACTTCACTATAGTGTTATCAATTAATATGTGAATATGATTGAAATAACCAGGGAGCTGCTAAAGTCCTGTGTACAGCCCACGTCAGTTAATATTTAAAATAGGGAAACAATAACTAGAGATGATTTAGGGTTTAGGAACTAACTGTTAGACAATGGGGCTTTATGTTTATGCTTATGTCAGAAAAGGTAATGGATTGTGGTCTGGTCAATAAACTTTGAAGAACCACTTGGAACTGCCAAATTAGGGAAGAAGTAGGTAAAAGGTAATTCCTACAGGGGGAGATTGAAACCACCGACTCATTGACCACCTACTCTAATGATACCACCTACTCAAAAGAAGACAACGAAGGAAGAAGACAGAGTCTGCACACTAATTTACATGAGGAGTGGAGAAGAAAGAACCAATCATTAAGGAAAATAACTATGAATATGTATTAGTTAAGCATAGAAATGTGAGGATTTTTGAGAAAAGGGTGTGCTGTCTTGAGACAGGCACCCACTCATGCGCATCAATGAAATTAATTTGAAAGTACCTTGACTCTATGTTATTGGCTTGCACACTGGATAAATGAACCCCGTTCGTAGGACAGCAGGAGAACATCAACATTTTAAGCAACAGTAAGATGACTGTAAGCAATGCTGTCAGTGCCCTTTGCTTTGCATCCACACAGTGATGTAATTCCCCTTTTTTTGTCCTGAAGCAGAAGTATGTCAGAGAATGGAATGTGATGGCAGGGGGGAATCCAGATTGTATGGATTTTCTTTTTTCATTTCTCTCTTAAGAAAGGGCCTTCCGCCAGACCCCGAAAGACTAACAGCTGTCACAGGTCAGGGCACCTCCATGGTCCCTGGAGGAGTGCCTATTTTCTAGCACGGAAAGGACACCAGCCAACAAATCCTACTGCCTGAATAGAGTCCTGGCTCAGGGGTGTACAACATTCTTCTCACACACACCCCTCCCAAAACTTCACATGCCAGAAGAACTTCATGTATGTTACTATTTCAGGGTTATCGCTCCTCCGGTATCTGATTCTGGCATGATTCTGCCATCGCAAACTTCAGAAACAAGGATGTACTGGGGACGGCTGAGTTTGGCCTGCTATCAGTGTTGCAGAGTCTGTTGGCAACATAGCACCCATTTTTAGAACTGACATGTTTTTTCCTCCTCCTTTACATCATCTCAGGCTTCCTCAAGACTTTGAAGGATATCAGTATTCCTTCATCCTTGAAGAGCCAAAACTACTGTGTTCCTCTAAGTTTTGTCATCTTTTCTTCCCTTTTTCAGCTCTTTGACAGGCATGTTTAACACTGGGGGTTTGGTTGGTTGGTTGGTGGGTTGGATTTTGTCTTAGGCCAAGCCATAACAAACAGCAGCACTTTTTCTCCTACTACTTTTCCAAAGATTTTTGAAAGTCCACATAAGTTTCAGCTGATTCTCCTTTACCCAGTACTGGCGGATACTGCTGATACATGCAAAGATCCTAATAGGTAAGTTACAGTTTGCTAAAGTTCAGCAAAACTCCTGGGGTTTAGTGGAACTACATGTAGTCTAATTTATTATCTCATTGTTTCAGCAATAAAGAGCCATCTGTGTTTCTATTCCATGCTTTACTTCTGCTTTGTTTTTAATGCCTTGTTTAATCATTCTGTTATTTCATCTATGAAGCTCAGATCTAAATAGCAGATGAATTAAGCTTATGATGGTAATATGATACTGTTCCTCAAATATTAGATAACTAGGTACTGAAGATCAAAATGAGCTAGAGCACTTCTGAGTTGCTTTTTAATACCAGTAAGGGTCTATCTACCCCATAGCAAAATGAATGGCTCAGGTGAACTCTGTAACATTGTAGGTCTTGCGCCCTTCTCTGTACACTATTAGCCCACCATATCTGAGATCATGGATCATCCCTCCCTCTCCTATCCCACTCATATAAGAGAAACATGACATGTTCAAGGGGCTTCGTTTGGAGAGAAGAGTTTAACTCTCCTCTCCCTGTGCCTTAACACCAGTAGCGCTGTACTCCTGGGGCAGTGCTGCCGTATTTCCCCACCATGGGACCCCCTTGGACCTAAGGAGTGAAAGAGGGCTGCACCAGCACAGCCAGTTAGACCAGTTAGAGCCTAGTTAGACCACTAAGGGCTAAAGGCCCCTTATCTGTCCCAGGTAAATCTGTACTTTCCTTAGCAATGTTCTCAATCAATTCTCACGGGTTGGGCAGTGCCACTCCAGGCCCGGGCTGTGCCTTGCTCCTCTGCGCAGACCCACAGGTACATCCCTTGTGGTAGAGGTTTTCAGTGGAGAAAGGAGTTGGGGAAGACAAGTCACAGCCTCTTTTCGCCCACTTCTCAACTGCAAGGAGGAGGCGTACACCCTGCCTAGTCCCCAGGAGAGAGGGGTTGTGCTTTCCCAGAGACAATCTTGTGAACTCCTACAGTTCCACACTGTTCCCACTCTGTTGTAAAAACACGGGTTAAAACATAGGATTTGAACACTGTGCAACAAGAATGCTGCCTTGCTTGCTAAGTACCACTCACACGGGTAACTCTACATAAACATCATTGCTCCCTCCCTTCCTTCAAAAGGAAAGAGAACTTGAAAATAACCACAAGGAGATTTTTCTAGAGATACTTCAGTATGAGTCTTAAAACAATAGCTCTCTTCTCTTAGTTTCTCCAGAAACAGGCCACCCACAGAAATACTGAAATAATATTCTTGCAGAAAGTTGGAAGGGAGTTTCAGGGTTTGGCATAATCAGGACAACATCCTGGATTCTCCACCAAGTTGATCCCACAGGTATCCTTCTGAACCACCTGTTCCTGCAGCCCCCACAGCACAGTAAGGCTGGAGGAGTGACCGCTGCAGTCTCAGGGCTCCAAACTCCAGAATTTGGACAACAGATTTCCAAGATTCTTGCTGACTTTAAAAGCCACACTCCAAATTTCTCAAGCATACAAACCAAGTATGGCAACACTTGCACTGTTGACCTTTCTCAAAGAATATACATCAACAAATGCGTTATCTGTAGGACTTGTGCTTTTAAGGGAAAGCTGATAATTTCTCACCATTTCTTCTTAAAACTCTTAAACAGGGAAACACATCAATATTAAAAATACCTGAATTCTTGTCAAAAGTACTTCTTAATTTGTCCCAGTTTTCTTGGACCACATCAGGATGTTTCTCATGAGCTACATTCATTCTGTGAGAAATAGGCAAATGCTGAAGAACCTGAAGTTAAGAACATATCTGTTGTTATTCTCTCAGTCATTTAGAAAGCATACAAACTGTTCAGTTGCAAATTTAGTAAGAAAATAAAACACAAAAGAGGAAAAACAAACCATAGTTATCTATTGTGTATAATTCCAGAAGTTTATTTACTGTCAATGACTTGTAGTACTCATATAATAAAATCTTTAAAGAAACTAGATAAAATAAGGAAGTATTCAGATTTGTTTTCAAAAAGCGATGCTTGAAAAACAAATACTCCTCAAGTCTACAGACTATTCATTGAGATGACTCAGCCCCTTGGCAGTGTCCTTCTCTATCAAAACATCATCACAGTAATAATACAGAAAAAACCGTCTCTCCAAGCTTTCTCCTTCTCATCCTGGCTCTCCTCAAATCCGAGCAGCCCAACACTATCTACATGGCACCCAGGGAGCTCATTAGTCGACTTACCTGAATTCAGCTTTGATTTTACTAGAAAGAAAATACTACAACGATAGTCTGCTAAAAGAATTGAAAGTCACATATATGCAGTCTAGCTCATTACCTGCAAACCTCTAGGTTTTTTTTACATTGAATTTGATCTTGTTCAGTTTACTTTCTTATCCAAGACTCGAAAGTTTCATAATTATACTTCACTATTCAAAAAATGCTCGTCTTACCTGGAGAAAATGGTGAATGCCCTTCAGAGAGTGTAGGTGACACACTAACCACCGGGTGTAAATCATCAGATCTTCCTGTGTCACTGCATTCACCGGATTTTTCTTTCCTGTCCGGAAACTTTCCCTTGCCGCTGAAAGTCTGGCAGCCCTCTGAACTGCATTGTTGTATTCCTCCATGATGTGACTAATTCACTTCTGTTCATGTATATAAAAGAGGCACTGTCATTTTTTGCATTTCTGCATCTTCTTCCCTTGCTAGCTAGAAAACCATTGCATTCCCACTGCACGAAGCATCCTAGTTTGAGAGTAATTGCAAAGGTTTATTTCCTTCCTAAATGCTTATGAATGGCATATCCAACCCAATGAGGAAAAGGGAATTTCAGTCCAAATAGTGAAACCCTCTGAGCAGCTAATACTGACCATAAGCAAACAGTGAATAAGTGAATATCCAGAGACAAATTCCAGAGGTAAATTACCCTTAATATTAATAGCTTTTTATTTGGGTGGAAAAAAGCCATTGCTAACACTTTGTTTTTCATGAACAGCTACTGTGCTAGATATATGTGTGCTAGATCCTAGGTTTTGGTTCCTACCTGATAGAGATGATAATCTGTTCAATAACACTGCTGTGCGTACAAATCTCTTCCATCTAAGCATCTGCAAATATTTACTGTGGACTAGCTGAGTAATTCTGTCTGTAAAAAGCTTGAATAAAATCAGAAATAACCAGCAAATCACACGTTTGTAAACATCAGCAGCTTAACATTATAGGAAACTTAAGCAGTATATAGGTCATCATTAGCATCAGAGAATAACACCAGAACAGCTAATGAGTCACCAAAGATCACTGTGCTGTTATATTTACCCTTGAAGGGTACTTCCCCTAAGTTGTCCCAGTGGAAGTATTATTGTGAGAATGAAAAAAAAGCAGTTAATACAAGGAAAACGGCAGAATTCAGTCCACTGGACCTAGAAATTTGAACTCTGCTTTAAAAATGAAAAAAAAAAATAACCCACAGCACAGACATACTAGAACAGCATAAAAGCATCAAGGAACAAGGAGAACCTTGTCCCAGCCCATCCGACCTGGCTTAGATTCCTGTCCTTTAAAGAAAGAGAAGAAGAGGAAATTTTCACATCGTACAAGGAAGCTGCAAGCATTACCATTTTCGTGCCCGTTTTCAGCAAGGAATTTCATACTGTTTTTATTTTTGAATGTGCACAGTGCAACTGCTAGGCCAGAGGAAAGCTTCTGCATCTTCCCAGCAAGCGGGAGCTCTACCTGGAGCAGCAGCAGAAGCAAGTTTGCTGCTGTGTGCTCCCTTCTCCAGCAGCTCTCTAACTCCCTCTGCAAGACATCAGCCTGAATAACAAGAGGTTTTGCTTCTGTCACCTGCAAACAGAGCATGTTGAACACATCTCGTTTTCAGGATATTAAAAAAAAAAAGTGGTAAATACAGAAAAATGTTGAGGCTTTGAATTTAATTGGGAGTTGTCACATAAACAAATGCTGCAGAGCCAGGTCCACATCATTTTTCGAATAAAAGAAAGGTTATGCTCTTTTACTAATGTGCAAACAACAGTACGAGCCTTCCCACTGTGTCTTTACAGGCCCAGATTCCAAAAAACATATCACTTTCTCTAATTTTCAGTTACTACTTCGTAAAGAGCAAAGAGAATTTTTTTAAGCCAGTGTACGTTTTAGCTACCTACCTGTAAGCCTTTCTTCAGCATTACCTCCCTTTCTTTCCTGAAATAAAATGCATCCTTTGGAATTGCAGCAGAACTGCAGAAAAAGAAGTGTTACACAGGATGTTACATATAAGCTGGTATAAACCAAACATTTGTCAGGCCCAACACAACTCACATGGTGAAGTTAACAGTAAGCAAGTTTGATGGTATGAAAAACCGATAATAAAGCAGCAGAATTTATTTAATTAGCAGACATTTTTGGCAAACGGTTTGCTTCCTCCTCTATTTTTTAGTTCAAAGCCCTTAAAAAGTCCATGTAGATGCTTGTCAATCCTATGGACACATATTACAAACCACAACTCTGCAGTGGAGTTCCTTGACAAGCATCCTTCACAATTTAGTCAACTTCCTTCCTAATATGCCTGTATCACAGAAGGAGGGGCTGAGAAAACTTCTAGAGGAGAACTATCTTTTAATTCTCATGCATCAACATTGGGCACGAGGAAAAGGTTCTTCACAGAGAGTGTGGTCGGTCACTGGAACAGGGTCCCCAGGGAAGTGGTCACGGCACCAAGCCTGTCAGGGTTCACGGAGAGTCTGGATGACACTCTTAGTCATCTGGTTTAGTTTTAGGTACTCCTGCAAGGAGCAGGGAGTTGGACTCAATGATTCTTATGGGTCCCTTCCAACTTGAGATACTCTATGATTCTATGATGAATATACTTAGAGAAAGCATACATTACATAATTTTAATGTAACTGAATAAATTGAATTTATGAACATTAAAAACACAGGTGAAAACTGGACCATTAAAAAAAGGGCTCCTAAGCCTCGTCCAAAAGCAATACACAGGAAACTCCACTGGAACACTTCAGAGCCCTAAAGAGGTAGGACCGGGAGGGGTTTTGCGATCATCCACCACTTCCACTGCTCTAAGGCAGGAAGAAGTAAATCTAAATGTGTTTGTCTACCCTTTTCTTAAAGATGGGTGGTCATCACGGATGGTCAGCAACCTCCTAGTCTAGATATCAGTGTTTAACTTACACTATCTTTGGAAAGCTTGAATTTTAGCCCATTATTTTGTGTCCTATACATAAGTGCAACAGAAGTTTATTCCCTTCATCTTTACAGCAATCTCCCATGTGTCTGAAGACTTATAATCTAGAGAAGATGGAGCGGAGCCATAAGTCCAGCTCCTTTCCTTTTTGTCTCAAGTGTCCTAGTCAAGTGTTCTTCACCTCTGTTTTCCTCCACATATTCTGCAGGTGGTCTGCAGCTTCCTTGAAGCATAGTGCCAAACCTGGGTACATTGTCACAGCTTTCATCTCATCATCGCTGAGGAAAGGAAGAGCAGCTCTCTTATGTGACCATTCTGTTTATACATCCCAGTGTTATGTTTGAAGCTACTTCCTCTTCACTGTAAGAAGGAAATACTTGACATGCTAAGGAGATTTAAAGTTTTGTTTACAATATTCAACACAAAATCAATTTAGTTTATGTTTTGACATTCCCTTCCATTTCAACCGTAATTCTGTGGTAGACACACAGTGAAAAAGCTGCTATTACTGGCTCCCATGTGTATATTCAGGTCTCGAACAGTTATATAGACACATGACTTTTGTGTCATGACCAGAAAAAGCCAAGAAGAGATACAATGCATTGCTATAATCTCACTCTCTCCTGCATTCCCCAGCAAATTCTTGTCACCTGCATGCCCTACTCGGTATTCCCTGGAGTATCCTGTTGTCTTCTATTTCTGCCTTCAGCTCTGCCAGCTGTGCTGCTAGTTCTTGTTCCAGCTGTTGGACCTTCTCAGTAGAAGAGATCTGGTATACTTCATCCATTCTGCCTATTTCAGTTTGGCAGACCAAAAGACAAAGCAGTCAAGAAGCTCCTTTCTCAAGAGCAAATGTGAACTCTGGGCCTGGACTACTCTCCACATAAAAAGCACAGATTCCCACTCCTACATAGACAGTATATAATATGCAGCAAATTCACTAAAGAATTGTTTATTCAGCATCTCCTTTAACAAAAAGAATTTTCTTTTAACATCAGGAACAGAACTGGGTGAATATGATTTTTCTCATTTTGATTGCCAGCCTGAGGAAAATAGGAGAGAAACTGTTTTGGGCCAAAAATTTTCAAGTATCCTCCTGCATCCCACTAACAAATGCTATCTCCTCCCTTCTTCACCCAGTTTCTTAAGGACACTTCAGAAAGTTTAGGCAATTAAGCATTAAATTTGATGTGCTGAATAAAACATTTTGCAAAAGAAGAATTGAAACTTTTTGCTTTCATTTTTTCAAAAAACAAAAAATACACTGACATTCTACACATATTTTCTCCCCATTTCTCTCACCTGAAACTATTACTTGAAGTTCACCAGAATAAAAGGAATGAAAGAATTTGCAAGAAATGCAACTTTTTGACAAATGTACTGTCTGCAAATAATTCACTAATACCAAATTCACTCAGTTCTAATGGGAAACACTTGCTTTGTGAGAATTTCTAAAGTAGCCGTGCTCTCTTCCCAACACCTGGAATTACAGTTATTTTATTCACTTGTCACTGAGGGACATAATCAATTAGTAACTAAAAAAAAAGGAAATTGTCTTTTTAAGGGAAGAAGCAAGTCATTGCAGAAAGATGTGGTGTTTCTTTCTTGGAAGCAAAGGGGAAGAAGCAGCTAGTTCGTTTGTAATCAATGACAGAGCAACCATCTGTAGCATCTATTTCTCAATGTTTTGCAGAATCTGTTTGGCTGCTCTGGGCATGTAGTTTCTCCTTTTTTCTTTCGTGAGAGATCACTGAAAGGTAACAGCTGTTGGCCCAGTCACAGGTTTGACTTGACAAACATAGGAGATGGTCAAGAGGCTGAATACAGCAGTGTAAGATGTACCCTTTGGGGGCTTTTCTTGGTTGATGGTACCCCAAGGATTGGGCAAATCCTTGTCTCTTGTTACAGGACTGGCCTCGCTGATAATAACAGCTGCAAACTAAGCAACTGTGGGAAGAAATCAGAGAATTCAGATCTCTGCACTTGAATTTCACAGCTGAGAGAAGAGGAAATTCAGGTAAAAAGGAATATAAAGAAACACCAGGGGACGGGATGACTAAAATAAGGAAGGAAGTGTTACCTAAAAAATCAGACTAAAAGATTTTACTGAATGCAGCCAGGGATCTGGGTGAAATCAATGAGAAGCAGACAGTTTATTCATATACTACAAAGAGATGCCTATGTGAGAGCTTGGACTAACAACATAAGACATCAAATCTGACACTATAAGCATAATATAAACAAGGCAGAATAGCAACCACACCTTGGCAGCAGGATATGAGATGCTTTGGAAAGACTGAATTTATGGTAAAGGTAATGAGATAGATTTTAATGAATTGACATTTATGAATGGCTAACACCATTCAAAAGTCAAAGGGATTCTATGTGCATTAGATTTACTTACTTTGGGGAATGAAGATAAAGATTTTTACTAGATTAGTACTAAAAAAAAAGTCCACTGTGCTCTACAAATGCCTTCAATTAGTCACTGAACTGAGATCATATTTCAGACAGTATTGGTAAGTAGTGAGAACACTGGAGAAGCAATCATAATCTGGGTTAGAATGGAAGAACAAACGAGACCTGAATGCAAAGTGTTAACATCCAAAAGGATCTAATTTAGAGAAATTAATGAAAGTTATTAGAAAACTCAAATGCAACTAATACCTTAAGGATTTCAACATTGGAGAAGCTGGAGAATCTTTAAATCAATGGTAAAAAGCTAAACGGAATTTGCCCTCAAAATAAAAGGAGGGGGAAGAGGTTGGAAGCGAGGATGGTGGAGCCAATAAAAAAGTTATCAATAGTAGGCAGAGAGCCACAACAGGAAAAAAACAAAAAGAAAAAAAAATTGAAAAAATCAGAGGGCCAGGAAACCCTGAACTAAGGCAAGAAATAGCAGCTAAATTAAAAATTGCTAAAGAAAATAAAGAGCAGGCAGTTCTTCAGCCATATAAATAAGAAGGAACCAAGAGAAAAGAAGTGATGCCACTATGCAGGCAGTGGAGTTCAGATAAAGATAATTCAGATATGGCTGTAAAACTGAAGGCAATTACTTAGCTCAGCTTTTTGAGAACACAGAAGTAAAGTTAGGGTAGCAGAGTAATGCAGTGGGAATATAAATTACCATTTTTATGTATAGAGCAAAACTTTTGGCAAAATAGTAACGCTGCCCATGAATAAATTCAGGTTGCAAAAAGAAGTCATCTTAAGTACCAGTGAAATAAAATTCTATAGTAGTCTGTGTCTTCCTGAACCGTGCAGCACCAAGATGCTGATTTCCTAGTTTCGGATCAGTGAGACTACTCATCATGGGGAAGTTACGGTAGGCATGTTCTCAGGACAGGCACCCACATTTAGACCAATGCATGAGAGGCTGACACGAAAACAGGAGGAAAAATGGTTGTATGCAGGGCAGTGCATAGGATTGCCAGGCTGTCAGCAGCCCAGGACTTACCCAGTACTTCTGAAGATTTTGAATAGCTAACCCAGGATCCCCAGAAATCAGAGGAAAGAGCTCCACATTTCATCAGAATTTATCTGGCTAAACTCTTGGTACGGTATAAATATCTTCATTTCAGCTCACCGATCACCCCGCACTCCCTCTGTAGTCAGTAGAGGGAACCAGGCATTTGGGCTAAGATTCATCTGACCCGTTTTAGCCGTTACCTTAGGGTAACACTTTCAGAAATGCTTGCTTATCTCCGCAGATGGAAGAGAGACTACAGGAGCCACACGGGGAGCCCACAGAGTTCTTCAGGTAAGCACCAGAGCTGCAACCCAAGCGACTTGCAGAAGCTTCAATAGGCCCCAGCAAGGCATACTGTAGAGGCAGCCTTGCCCACTTCAGTGCAGGCAAGCTGAGGAAAACAGAAAATGCTTCATCAGAAATAATAGCATATGTTTTATTACCCCCACCTCCTTGTTTTTTTCTGCTATAAAAATCATTGTGTGTTTGTACAGTATTCTTATTCTGGGAATGTCTTTCAGTCCACATAAACATCTGCACTTAGTTACATTAGCCAGTATCCAAATCCCAGCGAGATCTTGCTCTGATTATTTTGTTGGGAGTGTTTTTGCCAGCTTCTGTTCCCAGAACACCCTGGATTTATAGCTACATCCAACCTCCAGCTTTGCTGGTTAGAAGACGGTACACACACACTCAAACTGAATGTCTTTTGTACTAGGACAAAGTCTTTCCAGCAGGCTTAAGTAACAAGCCATTAATTTGTGCTAGCATATTTTGTTAGCAGCAGGAAAGTGATCTATTGTTGCATACAATTTGCTGGTCTGTATTTTTAATCATACTGTTTGACCTACGTATTTTGTCCATTTTCCTTAATGTCTAGCCATAAAATATGACCACAGATTCAAGTACTAACAAAACCTGCTGTGGCAATTTTGCATAACTCAGCGTAAGAGAACCCGGATTTTGAGTAAATAAACCAATTAGTCTTTTTTTGGGATCACTGTGTGGTTTTGTCTGCTGCCCTGTATAGCTAGATTCAAAACATTAATAAAAAAAAGAAATATACAGTTTCGTCTGACAAGACAAACAAAAACATGCAGGACATAAATCAAAACAAGTTTCTGTAAAAGAGTAGAGCAAGCACTTACTAAGCCAAAGCATATTTCTCTTGTGAAGAAGCCTGCTCTGACCACCGTGCTTTCTCCAAAAGTGCATTTATGGAGTTCCAGGCCAGAACTTTTTTGGAGTGTGAGACATGAAGCATTCAGATCCCAGCAAAACTCACTGCAGTCTGCCTGCCTAATTCTCACAGAGCTGAACCTCACCAACACTTGTGCTCAAGCTTAACTTCACCACTGTGGTTTCTGCAGAATTATTCATTGCTGTATATTTCTTTGAAGACTTATTTTATGTGATTGACAATTGCCTCAAACTGTCAATATGCTAATAAAGAAATACAAAAGCTGATCTCCTACCTTACATCCCCCCCCAAGATACAAGCTGAAAACAAATTTTCTGCATTTCTTCAAGTAAGGAAACTTGTTTGGGATACACTTCTTTTGTATCTGGTTTGAGACTCTCAGCCCATGCTGAAGCACATCTGCTTTGCTTTAGTGTGTGAAAAGACATGCACTAGAGAAATAAAAGCTCCAGAAAAAAAGCAGCACAAAAGAATTATTAAAATACAATGAAATCAGAATTCTGAGTTGAAATACAAGCAATGTACCCCTGTCAACTAACGTAAGCTCGCATATCATCCATTCCTATTTTCCCCTCTCAAATCCCAGCTCCTGGCTCTCAGCAAGACAACTTTTTCAGCTCCCCGTCCCCCTCTGATGCAGGCAGAGATGCAAAACGCCCAGCTGCTGACAGGACCACATTGAGCCATTTCCCTTTCCCCCCAGCCACTCGCCCCACAGAATGGCAAACCGAGCAGTTTTATCCTGGGGCTGGACAGGCCCTGTTGGCACACACATTTGGAAGACTGACTATTCAATGCTTCCATTGTTTAAGCACTGTCCCATCCAGTGCCAGGTTGACTGACCCAAAGCTGCCACACTCCACCACAGCCCCTTGTCCAAGAGAGAGGCCGGGGCCCTCCTCCTCCAGCTCCGGCTCCAGAATGGGCCCCTCTCCCCAGGTTTCTACAGTCAACAAAAATACCAGGCCAAGGCACAGATGGAGCAGGTGATTGATGTACCAGCTCCCTGCCCGGACAGGCCCAGCTGTCCCTATAGCAGTCCCAAGCTATAGGAGCTGCAATGGCCTCTCAGCCCCCAGTCACAAGCCCAGGGCGCTTCTTGCTCTCAGTAGTGCCACTGCCACCATGCAAAGTCATTCCACCTGTTTTTATGCATTTGGGGCAAACTGCTGGCAATTTTTCTCTCTCAGTCCAATGCCTGACATTTTTTGTCTAGGGCTGGACCTCCGGGTGAAATACAACACATTAGACTCCTTAGGGCTTGCTAGGGCCCCTCTTGCTTGCTCTTTCACACACAGGTACAGAGCTTCAGAGATTATTTAACTACCCCTAGGAACGGCAAAGGTTTATCTCGCGGCAGCAGAATACCTACAATCTGAAAATGTTAATAGCAGAAATGCTTACTTTTGTCTCCAGCATCAGTGATTCCAGTGTCCAGAAATGCATAAACCTACCTCAGAAATGCTATCTATACCAGGAAAATACCATGTTTAGAACTGTTTAAGCATTTAAGCGTACAACATGCTTTTCTAAGCCAGAGGTAATGCATAAGTAAGAAGGACGTCTATACAATTTAAGAGAGTGTAGGAAACCCATACCCAAATATCAGTTGAACAACCTGGTCTTCCACAGTTCTAGTAAAGATGTTTAGTACATATAAACTCCCCCTCTCACCCAAAAAAGCTCACACACGCAACTCCTGTCACAGATTGTAAGTGTTATTCAAAATTTAAATTAATTGTCTGAAAATTTCCATAATCCTTTCTCTTGAATGGTGCCAGAGTAAAACTTACTGATCCAAAGACCCAACTTTCCATTAGGACCACACATTGTTAGCAGCCTTTATTCAAAACCCTTGACAACAGAGCATGCCTCCAATTTTTATTCACACCTGTACAGGGGCTTGAGAAGACCACTACATTCTCTTTATACCGGAGATCTACAGCAGAACTTCACTGACACATCCTGGGGAAGCTATTTTTTTCTGACATATGCAAACACCCAGGAGAATCAGTATCAGTCAGTAACCTCAAAACAAGAATTTATTGCAACTAAATAGCCAGCGTCCATTCGAAGTCATTATTACATCTTTTACCACCCGTACATAGCTGTGGATGGAAAAGAGCAGACTCATCATAAGCATGAAGACCTATCTTGCATTTGTATGAGTACACAAATTCCACAACATGTACTGGTACACAGTTCAAGGTCTCCTCTATGATAGCTCAAATATTTTATACTGTGGTAGAAGCAGGTTCTGTTGATGAGAAGACAAGCACCCAAGTTTTGGTAGGAGCCCCTTCCATGCACTTATCAAGAACACTCTCATGTTGTCACGGTTTAACCAAGTCATGAGTTGTGCTTCCAGTCCCTAGCTGTTACTAATACTAAGACTGTCAATAAAGCTTACAGAGTAATAATATTAATAATAATGAAAATGTATATAAATAAGAGACAATACCTCTTCTCCTGCCTCAGTTGCAATGATCTGAATCTTCAGTTATCAGAGAAAAGGAAACCCCCCGTTTTTACTTGAACAGAAGCACTAGCCCAAATCATTCTGGAAAAGCAAGTTCTAAGTATCTCCTTGGCAGTGCAGGGAACAAGACACCAAAGATCACATACTATTTTAAGTATAAAAAAGGTATAAAATTTTATTTGACAAGTTATCAAGTAAGCATTTCATTAATCCATTAAAATACTTTATTACAAGTCAGTGTAGTTGAATTATAGCTACTTTACATTAAAGTTAATTCTGAGGTGGACAAACTGACCTACTAGTGAGTAGGCAGTTTAGAATGTGTATCTATATCTATGCTATATCTATTTTATTTTTAAAAGGTATTTTGTGAAATTAAAAGTTTACTAGCTGTCAGACAATTTCAAAAACTTCGAACACAGTAAACTTCAGAACTATTGTTCCCACATGATATCATCTTTTTTCAGTGCTGACTGAAGTTTCTGCACATTTTTTAGCAGCTGAAGAGAGCTTCTGCTTTTCTGCCCAGGACAAGGTTTAGACATACTTTCCCTTACAGTGACTGCAATCTCCTTTGCTTCCTTTTGGTCACCACACTTTAGTTTGACATGAGCTGCCCCTTGCTTCAATTTCTGAGTTTTTTGCTTTAATTTCTGCACCTAGGAAGAAAGATTACTAATTAGAATGTTACATACTCAGAAGACTACAGCTGTAGAGCTTACTGGACTTTACCAAACTGCAAACTAAAGATGTCTAAGGGACATTAGAAAAAAAAATCTGAAACCTACTAATCTTGCACACAGTTGTCTCGCTGTAACAGAAAGCACTACAGAAAACTGACCTTGCCCACAGAGAAAGCATTACAGAAAACCATCCTCAGCCACTCTCAATAGGCTGTTGAACCCCACCACTCCCTAAGGTAAAAATGTTTGCTTGAGAGAGACAGAATATCATCTCTTACCAATTTATATTTACAACGGTCTTTTCCCATTTCAGATTGTACTACCCTAAGCAAAAAAACCCCCCAACAAACCTATAAAATATATACTGTTTATTATCGGTTACTGTATCTAAGCAGTTTACTTTGAAGCCTCATAATGAAATTGGAAAACAGAATAAATAGGGTTGATTGCTAAAGAATGGTTTTTTAAATGTCTTGACTTGTATTTGGCATGAAAAGGTCACTCCCAAAGATAAAATTAGGCTGGAAGCATTCCACATGCCAATTTAGACTTTAAGTCCATTTCTAAAAATAATTAACTTTAATTGCATTCTAGAAGATATTATTAACTGTGAAACAGTTAATGATGACTACAGCATTTTTAGTGTGACAGGTTCTAAAAGCAGAAATATGCATCAGAAATATTAAGATTGGTCTGTACAAAATACAAATAGAAATGTCTGTGTGCAAAAGCACCAGAAAAAAAACAATACAGGCCAAGGGTTACAGGAGTGGCCTGTATTGATAACCAGGGCATGATGGACAGTAATCAAACAGACAAACACAAAGAATGTGCTACTGACATCGTGACCCTAAGGCGTGTGCTCTGATAAACCGTACCAGAGCACAGATTACTTGCTAGCAGATCTGCACGCTTATAACAGGCAAGGATGACAACAAGGTTGCACCACATTGTATGTGCTATTTATTCCTCTTCTCCTCATCCCCCAATGAAGGCAGACTGTAGCCATAAAAGATATGCAAAAGGAAGAAACAAAGGTGCAGTTGTTCATTGTCTAAGGTTCCTGGAGGATAAAGTCAGCAAGATTCTGAGGCAAGGAATAACATCCTAATTGTTCACTCCACAAGAACGTAAGAGATTTATCCAAAAACCAGTTGACATTGCCAGGAGAGGCAGTGAGGACTCAACAGTCACTGTCCTTTGTCCATATTGCTCTGACAATTCTGCTTTGACATAAGCACCTTTGTGCTTGCAATTGTGTGGACAATTTGCGACAAAAGGGTTAAGCTGTTCATCAACAGAAGAGTTATTTTATACGGGCATGCATGAAAAGCTGTTATCTACAGCTCTAAAACAAATACTGATAGAATGCTTACAGGTTAGGGGTTAAACAAAACTGAAAGCCTTGTCTGGCTATGATTTTAGAGAAGCTGTGGTCAACAATAACAACAACAATATTAACCAGATTATTTGGTTAATAAAATGCATCAATATTTCAGTAATATAAAAGACATTTAATCCAGTCTGTACAGGAATTATAGCTTCTATTTTCTCATTCCACAGAGGGACAGGACACAAAGGAATGACATCTCAACAGTTTGTCTTAACACAGTGAGCAGAAGTGACAGACTGAGCAACCCAGCTCTGTATTGCAGAACTGCCATAGGGTGGGAAGTTTTCCCACTAGCATAGATACCCAGTTGCCAGCTCTAAGCACTTTTTCTTGATCAAAAGAAGTAATTGGAGGTACAAGAACGCTGAGCTGGCAGCCTAATTATAATCACCCATACTGGAGCATCCTGGCTTAAGCATTCCAATGACATTCTAGTTAATGACAACAGGAGGCAGAGTTGTGGCAGCATTTCAACTACCGTTGAAAGTTTTCATCTAGCTAGAGAGTTTACATTTTATTCTTACAGTAGCCTGATGCTTTTTCAGCTTGGATATTTGTTCTTCTTTAATCTCCATTTGTTTTACAAGGCAATCCAGCTCTCGTTCTAGGTCTTCACGAACATTGGAGTCTTGAGTCTCCAGTATCTGCTTCAGAAGTTCTTGATAGTCACTATTAAAGACAAGAATGGCACACTAAGTATTCATTATACAGTCTCTAGGATTTCTTCCAATACTTTCAGTATATTGCAGGAGTTGCTAGCCATTTTGTCCAGAGTACAGCAGTTTAGCATTATTTACCCTCTCACACAATACACTTCAATCTGGAATATATTCGCACTAGAAAAGAAAAAGTTTTTCCATTGGGTCTGATTTTCTCATTCCAAATTTTTAGCTGATATGCATCTTATTCCTCCCTCTTGCCACAGTCACAACACCTACATGTGTAATAGTGTGCAAAATGAGAATTTGGAAAGTGAACAGCAGCTATGCAGTACGGTATGTTCACTTCCTGCACAATTTAGTGCAGACTTTGAAAGCTTAAGTGTAGTACATAAAAGTATTGTTTAAACTAGTACATTTAAGTTATAGTTTTTGACAGGTTATTCAAATTAAAATATTCTACTCAAAAAGATTTGCAGCGAAGTGGGCTGGTTAATTAAATAAACCAGCTTAATTAACCAGCTTAATTAAAAGAAATTGTGTATATCTACTTTATACTTAGATATCTGAACTAGTCAAAACCAGACACCCTCTCTTAGATAAATAATCTCTTTACAATGGTCACGGCTTCTTTTCTGCCTTCTCAGTAACTGCTACTCCTTGAAAGTTTAATTGAAGCAACTGGTTGTTGCTATTAAAAAAAAAAAGCCTGTCCTGGAATTGCCATGAGTAAGTCAAACATTGCTTTTTGAAGGAGAGATTGGTCGCCATTTTAAATTTTGCCACATCAAGGATTTCAAATCAGTGTCAATGTCCTAACTGGTTTAACCAACACACTGCTCAAACCACAGCTCATCATGTCAACGTGTCTACTATGACCAGCTACACAGCTTTGGCCCACAATCCTACAAGCTTACGTTAATGGGAAGATGCCTAAGAACACAAGTTGTAATCCACATTTACTTGCATGGCTAGAAAGATACATACACCCCCATCTAATCTGTTAGCTTCTTCCACACCCTGTTTGTTTTCTGGCAGGAGACTGTCCGTCTTTCACAACCCCCTTACAGGACTGGCAAGCTCTCCTGCTATCAACAAGGAAAGGGTATGAATGCGAGACTGTCTCAGCACAAAGACCCATCAGGTATGCACGTATGGAGAGAACACAGTAAGAGTGAGTACAAAGGAACAGGCTAGATGTTGTGACAGGATGATTCCTGCTACAGTTGTACTAACCTATTCTACCGCCCAGACTGACTACATGATGCAGGCCTACCCAACATTAATACCACCTGTGCAGCCTTCTCCAGAACATTTTTGGTCTACTCTGTAGACCTCAGAATATATTTAAAATTTCTAAAAACCACAGGCCTGAAAGATTTTTCATTTGCTGCAGCTGTTACTTCAGTAGCAGATTGGTTAAGAACAGGATGTGGAAGCAGAAAAACCCAGCTGAAGAGTATGTTGCTTGCTCACAGGATCAGTTAAACACCAGGATAGAAAGAATTTTTTTTTGATTGAGAAAAATCCTACCAGTCAGGCCTGCTCAGGCCATTCAATCAACAAGTAGTCCTACACTTAAAACAGGCTAGGTTCGACTAGCACACCCATAGCTTCACAGGGCTACCACTGAAGTCACTTTTACTCATAACACCAAGGATGAGTACTCACAAGCTCATTTGGCCCAGCTCATCTTGTATGGCCAACAGAAGGTCCAAAAGACTTCTGGTAGCAGTAGGTGATGTGGAACAAGAGGATACAGATTTTGAAAATGCATTGCGTTGTGAAATCCCAGATGTAGCTCCTCCTTGGCTTTGTGATGAGATACGTGGATTGCGATGCTTCATAATATGCAACACACTTTGTACGTTTGCACTAACAGAATGGCTGGAACTGACAGACTTAATAAAGCAGAATTATTACGTGGTTTACAGAAGTGATTAACAATTACAGTAAAGAGATTTATTCAAACTGTAGATGTCAATTTATTGAGAACATTTGGTTTCACTCACCTTCCCAGCCACAAAAGGTAGTTCACCAGCCTTTACATGTAACTGTGAAAGGTGCGTTTTCTTCATTGTAGGATTTCTCTGCCGTAAGACAGACAGGAAAAGTAAGACAAGAAATTTC